>LUCG01144409.1:0-10588 GCA_001633085.1 Carthamus tinctorius
TGGTACATGTTTGGATGGACTAGCTTATAAGCTAGCTTATTTTTGCCAAACACAGCCTAATTAAAGATTTTCCTATGCCTGTGTAGAAAAATAAGTGTTTCAATTGTAAAATTAAATGAATTCTAAACTATAAAGATAAAAACCAACCACAATATCAAAATTGTAGAAACCAAAACAAAATTTTCCAACAAACTAAGAACACTTTTCAGCATTAATATTCATCATATGCTTCATATGCAGATCAACCCAACAATAACCAACAAAATGTCGATCATACCAACCTTTTTCCGCGGTCGACGAACCAGCAACAGCTTCGACCCATTTTCGCTCGATATTTGGGACCCTTTCAAAGATTTCCCCTTTTTCTTCATCTTCTAATCTTTGTCCCCTCTGATCTATCGTAAAGGTGTGGGTGTAATCAATATGTGTGAGGTCCCGGGTTCAAGCCATGGGCACCACACCATTACCAATGGGATGCATGCGATGATTTACCTCCCCCATGATGACCGTGGGACCGGTGCGGTGGGGATGCCCCAAAGGGTGGCGTATACCCTTTTTTTAATGTTTAAGAGAGATGTCTGCTATAGTGAACACCCGTGTGGATTGGAAGGAAACCCCCGAAGCTCATGTCTTTCCTGGCACCAAGAAAGAAGAGATTAAGGTGGAGGTTGAAGACGACAGGGTCTTGTTCGAGTGTGGAAAGGGACATTGGTTGTGCCGACCAAACCCAACACCACAATTTGCCTCCAATCTATTTTCTTCCATTTTTGCAAAATATCCAACGGGTCCCTCAAAATGGATCCGTTTTTAACGGACCCAGCTAAAAAGACCAAAAAAGGAAGTCAATTGGTCATGTCAGTTAAAAAATGAATCCCCGTTAAAAACGGACCTAGTAGGTATTTTGCAAAAACAAAGGAGAAAATGGATAGGAGACCAAAAGAAAGTTGGGTTTAGTCACCGGAGCCAATTTCCCGCGTGGAAGTGGCAAGTTCACGAGGAGGTTCGGGTTGCTGGAGAATGCTAAGATGGGTGAGGTAAAAGCAGCCATGGAGAATGGAGTGCTTACCGTTGTTCTGCCTAAAGCAGAGGTCAGGAACCTGATGTTAAATCTGTTTAGATTAATGGTTAGAAAATAGAAAGGTTTTATGTATGATTTCTTGGTTATACCTAAAGTTAATTTAATCTTGTAAATTGTTGTATTTGTGGTTTTGGTTTTGGTGTGTGCCTAGAAGGTGTTTGATAAAATGCTAAGATGATAAATGGTCTATTTTTCTTCAATGATGGTTGCAACCCATGCATGGATCATTTCTTTTATCATGGAAACTATTGGTTAGTTTTTTTAAGGTCTTAGACTATGTGTACCGGCATGCTGGGTTTGACGGGTTAGAAGCCGCCGGCTTAGCGGGCTCAGCGGGCTGCCGGTATGCCGGCAGTGGGTTCAGCGGCTTGGAACATCGGCGATTTCCACACACTGCTGCGTTTGTATGTGTGTTGTGTGTGTCTATGGCGTGTGTGTGTGTGTGTGTTGAGGGTTGGGTACTAATCAGAGAGGGTTTCAGATGGTTAATTCTGGGGTTAGAGAAAAGCTGATGTGAAAACTGATGTGGCAGTGAGGTTGGGAGGGTTGAGAGGATTGGATATGCTTAGCTGCATCTAGCTTTAGGAATTTGTTCAAAATGAAAAAAGGAAACAGTGAAAATTTTAAATTAAAAAAAAAACTTATTTTCCTATTTTAGAAATTATATAATTGATTATATTATTAAAATGTTTAATATTATTAATAAAATATATTTCTTTTTTTAAACATTTAAATTCTGACATTCAATTGATAAAAGATACAAAAAGTCATTTTCTCTATTATAAATAATTATTTTTAGAAAAATCTTAAAATTTCAAGATTTTTATTCTCTTATAAAATATTTTTTCTTTTTTCTTTTTTCACTATCTCCATTTTGAATAAAGTTTTAAGGAATTTGTTAGAGCAAAAAAACCTCAAAATCTCTATTTTATAGAAGTTGTTAAATTATATAAGATTGACGTGAACATGCATCGTACAAATATTGGCCTAGGGTTTCCTGTTCATATTTATAAAAGACATTTAATTTTTTTCGTGTCATATAAACCTAATTTTGTTGTAGAATATTTTTTCTTAATTATTTTGTTTTTTATTCATAAACTTTAATTTTAATTTTGTTGTTACCTTTAATTATTTGTAGTTTAATAATATACTAATAAATTTATGTTAGTGAACTTAATTGTTAATACTTTACTCCTATATTTCTATTGTCAACTTAAAATATATATGAATTTATCTTGATTTCCTTTATTTTTCTAAAATTGTTATTTTTTCCGGACTAAGACCATCAGCATTAATCCAAAGGCTAGATAATTGTCACATTTTCTTTGAACGGGAAATTACACACATCCAACTAACCTACTCCTAAAATCTACTCCTAAATTTACACCACTGTCCACGACGGGACTCAAACCCACAACCACAAGGGAGGCGGACACCTTATACACACTCCAAATGTCGTTGGACTACATGCCCTTTGACATAAAGAAATCTTCCGCATCAATGCAAAACCATATTCCTTTCAAAAGTATCTTCACCAACTAATTTATAATTTATTATTTATTATTTTATAATATCACAAAAATATAAATTATGGTTTGTTTATAATATAAATAACATGGATAATCATAATATAAATAGTAAATTAATTATCAAATTTAGAATATAAACTAAAATTTTATTATCTGTTTTCTTTTTACCCTATTGTGTCTAAATATAATTCAATTGACAACAAATAAAACACATACATATATTAAAAGCACACAAGCGTAAGAAAAAGTAACTAGTTGTAAAGTAAGCAGTCACTTTACAACGGGAAAATGTCATTGGAGAGCCCAAGATGACATATTAGTATTTGTATTTTCATAATTCTTTATATCAATGTATTTTTATTTTACTAATTAAATTAGAAATTTAAATAAATAAAAACATTCCATAAAATATCATTTAATTAAAATGAATTCTAGATCATTGATTTAAAATGAATTATAGATAAAAATTTTAATAAATATATTAAAATTAATGTTAAAAAATTATTAAATTCGATATTTTTTTAGCCATTTAAAAATACCTTTAACATATTCTAACCATTTTCTTCTTAAAAAAACCCTTCAAAATAGCCAACTTCTTTGCTAAAATGAATACTGCGTAAAAAGTAACTTCTGCCATTGGTGGAAAAGGGTTGAAAATGTTAAAATGGATTATCCGGGGGCAATTTTGCATATCGTTCAGGGACCAAAATTATCAATTTCTAAAGACCTCCGCTCGCTTTTGGTGGAGTATACATTTTGACGAAGAATTTGACTATTTTGAAGGTTTTGGAAAGAAAATGGTTATGAGATATTAAAATCATTTTTAAATGGCTAAACAATTTAATTTCTTTTATTAAGTTTAACAAAAAAAAAAGTAATACTTACTATTTAAACAAAGTAATAAATAAATTAANAAATAAGGTTTTGATACCCGCGCTTCGTCGCGGGTCATTATGTATATAATGTTTTTTATAACCAAATTTTGAAGTTGTAGACGATATAAAGTTATTGAGATGATTATTAATGAGTGTCATTAACCAAAGGAGGTAAACCGTAAATTTTATAATTCGAATAATAGAATCGTATTATTTTTTTATTATTATAATAAAATTTTGATTAATGAGTTTGATTAAATGACATTTTTAGTCCTTTTACTATTTTTGAGTAAATATATAATCGTAATATATATGGTATACAATAAGATAATTAGATCAAAAAATATTCAATATTAGGCTCGTTTCGAAGGTATCGACGATACGATTATAATGGCGTAATTTGTTTAAATCGAAACGCGTTTTTTTAACATATTTTAGCCAGTATACGATATATGGCCAAAACGTAAAATGAAATATAGAAAACTAAAAAGGTATAAAGTGAATAAATATTATAAGTCTAGGGGGTAAAATGTATTGACACCCATACCATTTAAATGACCAGTAAATTTTTGAATTCCAAATTTCTTGCATTTTTCCCTCTATAATCTCAAGATTACGATTATATACATATTTTTAGCGTATTTAGTGTCTTTTAAAATTACATGTGATACATTTATAATTATTAAGTTAATTTATTTTTTACTTTATGCTTTCCGATTTTTAACATAATTGGTTCAAAAAGTATTTTATATTGGGCTCATTTCGAACGTATCGACGATACAATTATAATGGTGTCATTTGTTAAAATTAAAACATATTCTTTAACATATTTTAGCTAATATACGATATATGACTAAAACGTTTTGTAACACACAAAAAACTTCCAAAATAGTTGTCTTCAAATGATGGGTTATAATATCGTGTTTATAATGCTTTAGTCGACTTCTAAATTTATAAGTCTAATAAATGGATTGTTTTTGTTTTTGGATGTTCCCTGAACAGTGGCATCGACCGCTCTTAACCATATTCCTACTTTAAATTTAGCCAAACCACCACATTATATACATGTATCTTATCACATAACGTCAATACCACATTATATCCTATAACTAATACCAATAAATCTCAATGAGCCTACATATAAACATAATAAAAGACATCGAAATTTATACCTTTAGCAAGGTTTCGTAGCGAGGATTGCGAATATGTAATTGTATTGATAGTTTCTTTAACAATTGAAGAGTAATCTTAGAGAGAAGGAAATAGTTTTAGATGATATATAAACATAATAAAAGAGAGTGAAATTTTATTGAGAACGATTATTATTATTGTTATTATTATTATAAAAATTTTAGATGATATATAAACATAATAAAAGAGAGTGAAATTTATTGAGAATGATTATTATTATTGTTATTATTATTATTATAAAAGTTTGATTAAGTGACGGTTTTAACACCTCAACTATTTTTTAATACAAATATAATTGTACTACATATACTATATAACAAAATAATTAGATAAAAAAATTTCATATTAGGCGTTATTTGTTTAAATTAAAACAGAAAGAGAAAGAAGATGATGATGAACCGGTGGAGAGAAAGATGTAGCTTATTCTGATAGATTATTATTATTATTATTATTATTATAATAAAAGTTTGATTAAGACCTTTTTAACTGCTTAACTATTCTTGAATACATATATAATCGTACTATATATAATAAAAGTTTGATTAAGACCTTTTTAACTGTTCAACTATTTTATTATTATTATTATTAAGACCTTTTGAAGGTACCGGAGACACGATTATAATGACGTAATTTGTTAAAATTAAAACGTATTTTTTAAACATATTTTGACGAATATACGACATATGACTAAACCGTAAAAGAAAATATAGAAAAGTAAAAGATATAAAGTGAATCAATATTATAAGTATAAGAGGGTAAACCGTAACTTTTACAATTCGAATTTATTATAATAAAATTTTGATTAATGAGTTTGATTAAATGACGTTTTTANATAGGGTATAGAATAAGATAATTAGATCAAAATATTCAATATTAGGCTCATTTCGAAGGTATCGACGATACGATTATAATGGGGTAATTTGTTTAAATTTAAATGCATTTTTTTAACATGTTTTAGCCGGTATACGATATATGGCTAAAACGTAAAATAAAATATAGGAAATTAAAAGATATAAAGTGAATAAAGATTATAAGTCTAAGGGGGTAAAATGTAACTTTCAAAACTAAATTAATTAAATAATATATAGTTACTATTCATAAAAAAAAATATTAAAAAATTGGTGTATGTATGTATAATAAGTGTATATCTATAAAGTGAATTGCTCCCTCACATACATCAACATCAAACCTTTTTACAGTCTCAATGCATGTTTTTTACATTCTCGATGTATCACACCTCTATTAAAAGGGTGCAAATAGCAATCCCCTATAGAGATTTTCTAAACCTTTTTTGTGAATTTAATAGTTTTAAATAAAAATAAAGATTGTTTTTTAATATGTACTATATTTTAAGAAATTTTATTTGTAATTTGATATATAAAATATTTTCTATTAGAAAAAACTATGAATCACATTAAATTATAGAAAAGAACATTTTTTTCTCCTTATAGTTTATTCAAAGACCAGTTAGTCCTTCCTATAGATTGCTAACTAACGTTGTTAAGTGAATGAACCATAAATGTTATAAAAACTAGAAGTTAAGAACCCCGATGTAATTCACTCTTAATAATTTCATACAATACATTAAACTAACATCTTCATTTAGAATAAGCATAAAGTATAGGCTCCATGTGTTTTTATTTAATTTGGATAAATATTCGACAATATTCTCTGATTAAGTAGAATAAAATGACTGCATTTAAATAATAGATACATGATAATTTAAATTATTTCAACCCTTGTTTTTTTAATTAAGTTGGAGAAAAAGCATTATTTAACCGTTGGATGAATAAAACCATAAATTAATTAACTTGAGTAAAAATATTGATTCCGGCAACCTTAATTGGCCCACAATCGATTGCTAATACTGTAATGTGGGGACCATTCTTGACTCGCTCAACTGTAACATCCCTTATAAAGCTTTATTCTAAAATTAGAGAATTTTGTGGTCTAATGAACATTTTTGTAAACTACAGGGGCTTAAGGGTAAATAGGAAGCTAATAAGGATTTAGGGCTCATTCCATCTCTTCAAAAGGAGGAAAACCCTTGGTGAAGTGTGTGTTTTAGTGAGAGGCTAAGGGAGGAAGAAACTTGAAGAAGGATAGCATTTGGAAGTCTCAATTGATTCACGGGAACATCTCTTTGGCTATGTTTGGCAAACTAGCTGATAAGTTAGCTTATGACTGATTTAGCTGATGACTGATAAGCTAGCCGATAACCGATAAGATAGCTGATAACTGATAAGCTAACTGATGAATAAGTTGCATTTGGCAAAAACTAGCTGATAAGGTAGCTTATGACTGTAAAATGACAAAAAAAAAAGACATGTTTAAAAATTAGTAATGTAAAAAGTAGAAGAGTATATTTGGAATAAAAAAATAAAAATTCTCATAATTACAATAAGTCACAAAAACGCTACTCAAAGTAGCTTTTCAAAAAACTAACTTATAAGCTAGCTTATGGTTCATCCAAACATGTACCTGACTTATAAGCTGACTTATTAGCTACCTTATAAGCTACCTTATTTTTACCAAACAATGCCTTTTAAGGTATAATCTTCCCCTCTGTATGTTTATTAGCTTCCATCCTTGTAGAACACCAATCATGTATGAGATTTTGGTTTTCCCTCTTTTATGATTTGGGGTTTTAATCTCTAGCAAAGATTAGAGGGTTCTTGGGTTTAAATCCATCTTATCCTTTAGCCATTTTGGTGGTGTAACTCTCTAAAGTTAAGAGATTCTTGGATTTATTTGGAGATTTTGGTTAAGAGTCCATTGCAAGCTTTTGTTAGCTTATTTATTGATTTGGGTAGGTTTTAACCACAAATCAATTAGGGTTTTTGAGTCCTAATGATAGAATTAAATTTGGGGATTTGTTAGACCTTGAATTTAACTTTTAATGGAGTAAATTGGAGGTTGGAAACAAGAGAAATCGAGAGGTAAAGTTAAAAAAATGAAGAAGAAAGGGTACAACCTCGACCTGGGCTCGGCGCACTTCACGGTGCGGCCCAAGCCGCGTGGTGACATGCGTGGGTTATGGGGTCAGAAGGTTGGCGCGGATCAGGGAGAGCAGCCATGTGCGCCGACCCTTGTCCTCCCGTGCCGTTCTCGCCCGTTTCTCCGTTTCGCGCCAGATTCGAGGTTTATCTTAGAGGAATGTTCAAAGGGTAAAAGCCAAGGCGATAGGTAACAAGATGAGACCGGGATTTAATTATAGTTCAGTTTCCAATTAATTCTCAGTTGTAGTAGTTTGACTTCCGCAATGAACGTAGGAACAACCCCGTACTCGAATCGTGTTAGCAGACTTTTTTACGAAAATGCTTGTAATAAGCCAGTTTGGGCTTAGATTATGGTTTGAGTTATCAATATAAATCGTTGAATCTTACTTAATATCTTTATTTCATTATTTTGAGTATTGGGCTGTTACATCAACGGTTATGGCTATGCAAGTGCCCGAACTCGAACCCAAGACCATTTGATATTGTGCAAATTTGCTTCCATCCATTACCAACTGAGCTATACGTCATTGGCCATAAATTAATTAAATGTTTAGTGTTTGACTGAATCAAGCAAATAGAAGTGACCTTTCACAAGGGTCTTTTGTATTTTATCTAAAAAAATAAAAAGGTTTTTTGTAATTTTTTTGTAGTTTAGATAACAAATGCAGGTTGATCGATCTCACGTAGTGTACTACATCAATAAGAAAATAGTATTGTACTATCAAAATTTTCTTAGATACAATATCATATTAACTATTATACCATATTTAAATACCGATAATAATATATTAATACAATAATCAACATTATGGCTAAGGGTAACATATCGTGTGGAATCTAAGTTTGCTTAGAATATTTTCATTTAGCGTATACTTTTAAAATGTAAGTTCATCTATTGTTTAAAATATCGGTTAAAACTTTTACAAGCTTGAATAATAAAATATTTTAGAAAATTGACTTTTAAAAGCATGTCAATTTCACCTACGATACGTTGGATACTAGAATAGAAATTATCGATACCTTTCTTTTAAGATAAGACGTTATTGAATTATAGAGACGCATTCATTTACAATCTTATGAAAGGTTACAACCGTACAACCCCATTTAAAACCATTCATTAATTTTAGCTCATTCATATGAGACAAACGGCTCAAGATGTTTATATTTTGTTTTGATTCTTATTTTGAGCATCGACTATCAAAAGCTTAATTTCAATGTCAATGAAGATGTACCTCAAATAATGTCTACGGAGTTATATTATATAATTTTTTTTATTCAGAAATTACAGTATATTCTCTTAATTACATTAAAAAGATTAAAAAAAATAGTATAATCGGTAATAAGATATAATATATTTTATATTATCTTATCTAGAAAAGTGTTTATAGTACGAAATCCCTTTCATCTCATGTACTACATTTATAAGATAACAACAACATTGTACTATCAAAATTCTTCCAGATACAAGATTGTACTAGTTATTATACCGTGCAATTAAATATCAAAAATACAATATTGATATCTATGAGAAACAACAAAAGCATTTATACAATCATCAATACCATGGCTATGCCACCGATGATGAATGTCGGCAATGGAACAATGGGAATGGTGCATCAGAAGAGAATGATGATGCACATGACTTTTTATTGGGGAAAAGACGCTTTGATTCTTTTTAAAGGTTGGCCTGGTATTAATATGGGCATGTATGTTTTGGCACTAGTTTTCGTGTTTTTCCTTGCTCTCATGGTGGAATGGCTTGCTCATTGTAATGCTGCTATGATGAAATACAATGGCTCAGCATCGGGTTTGGCTCAAACACTGGTTCACGCTTTACGTGTGGGCCTTGGTAACATGGTGATGTTGGCGATAATGCCATTTAATGTTGGAGTGTTTTTTGTAGCGGTATTTGGACATACTTTAGGATTCTTTTTATTTCAAGTGCTCTTGAAATCATCGGAGAAGAAACAAGATATCAATTCAATGACTTGTTAATGTTAATTCACAAGTTTCTAGTTTTTAACATTTTTATTTTAATAAATAATTGAATTTTGCGATTATAATTGAATTGAATCAAACAGAATCAAAGTTTGTTTAGTGTATTTTTGTTTAATTTATATTATCAAAATATATTTATTTATTAATTTACTGTAACACCTCATCTAAAACGCGATATTTGTAGGTAAAGAAACCATCCAATTGCGGAAGCTTGTCCAAAAGAAACATTCATTGAAAATCAAATAATAGAACCATTAATTTAAGTCAAACCATGTTATTAAGTACTTCTAAAAATCAAGATGTTTTAACCATAACCAACCAAATTAAAGTTTACATTTCTCAAAATTATCAAGTAAGTCTTTAGAATCTAAATCAGCACTTTCTAAACCATTCTTTCTTATACTGAACTGTCGAACCACCAGAGCCTCACGCGGGCGCCTTGCCTTTGTCCTTAGAGGACGAACCTGACACTAAAAGAGTAAACAACAACGGGGTAAGCATAAAACTTAGTGAGCACACACCTAAACCACTACCATCATGCATACACAACCATATTTACATAGCAATCATATACATGCAACTCCATCCCCTTCCTTATGGCTCAATGCCATCAAGGAAGCAAATGACACTGGTACCAGGCCTCTTCATCCATATAATCTTCTCTAGGGGTATTACTACCGCCATAAGTACTATCCTCATCCATTTTACATGCTAAACACATCCACATAATCACACATGCAACATAATCATACATGCATAACCGTAAGTGATGAAGGTAGAGTACTCACTAGTCGAGATAAGTAAAATAAAAGACGTTCTAAACTACTAGCCTCTCCACGTATCACCTATAACACATATGTTGGGTTTTTCTGTGATCCCCGAATCAAACTGATACGAAGAACACTAAATCTTGCGGAA
>LUCG01144427.1:0-17567 GCA_001633085.1 Carthamus tinctorius
TATATATATATATGTGTGTGTGTGTGTATATATATATAATATAAAAATAATATAATTTAAAATGGTTCGGTTTGGTTTGGTTCAGTTTACGGGGAAACCGAGTATGTTCGGTTTTGGTTCGGGTTTTTCCGGCCGAGATGGAAACCAAAACCGAACCGTTTTCGATTTTCAGTTTTGGTTTCTCGTTTTTTTTGGGTTTCGGTTCGGTTTTTCTCGGTCGAGATGGAAATCGAAACCGAACCGTTTCCGTTTCTCGGTTTGGTTTTCCGGTTTTGTTTTCTTTTTTTAGTTTCGGTTTTCCCGTTCGAGATGGAAGCCAAAACCGAAACCGAAACATTTTCAATTATAGGTTGGTTTCAGTTTTTTGGTTTTGGTTTCTCGTTTTTCCTGGTTTTTGTTTGGTTTTTGCTCACCTTACCTTTTACAAATCCATTCCAATTCCATCCAACCAAACACAACCAAAATGCATGGTCAAATTCCATTCGAATTCCTTCAAAGTTAAATTCCTTGATGAATTTCAATTCCATCGAATTCCATTCCGCGAACCAAACGCCTCCTTAGGGTCAGTAGCAATTGCTACCTGGGCAATTGTCTCATCCTTTTCTGCTCCTATGTTTGCTTGGCACCGTGATCTTCTTCCTCCTGTCTTGTATTTCTCTTTTCTCTGATCCAACTGTCTCCTCTGTTTTGTGTGCCAATATCATTAATGTTCATATTGCTCTCTCTGCTTGTGCTTCCCACATTGTTCTGATGCATTGGTACTGTTACCATATCTGGTACTGAAGAAGAGGGGGTCATTACTGCAGCTCTCATGCTTTGCAATTCGTTTCATTCAGGATCCCACTTATGTTAAGCAACAACAGAGTGCTTTAATTTTCATGCTAATTACTTCTATAGTCACTGTACTTCCACCCATCATACTTGGAAAATCTTGATACGACATCGCCTAGTAAAAGATGAACGGTCTTGCCCTCCTATTAAACCCAGGTGCTAATGTAGCAAGAAAGAAGAAAATACACATCATTTATACACAAATAAATATTTTGATGAGTAATCGATTCAATCCCAGGTCTCTCCCGTCCTCTCCCTCCCCTTCTCTTAGGTGATATGGGAAATTCTAATAGCAGTCATAGGGAGCCTGATCAGTTTGTAACCCCCNTGCTACATTACCATTGTTTTGTAGACAAGTACATGCGTATCTATAGATAGTATGCATCTGCACGTAGATACACATGTTTGTGTATGGATCTGAATTCTATCATTAGGTAATCCGTTCATATATGAAGAAATTGCAATAGTGTGCACGGAACATGTATGTATGTACCCAAGTATGTATATTTTTATGACATGTGTACCTACCTACATGGGTCCACACATAACCATATAAATGCATATGTATCTGGATGCATGTATGTACGAGTATGCACACATGCATGTATATGTGTATGTCTATACATCTATACGCACATACATAACCATATAAATGCATAGGTATTTGGGTTCCACCTTTCTATTTTCTATTTTACTTGTTTTAGTGTACAATCTAGTTTGAGATAAATGCTTGATGTTCAGTACCCTCTTTCATTTTCATTTTACTTTTGTTTTCTCTTTTTCTTTTTGTGTTTTTCAACTCTTCTTTTGACTGTTTAAATTGTCACTTGGATTCATTCAGATGTATAGATGTTACCGGTGCATATAGTGCTCAGAAGACTGAATTAAATATCAGCTTAACAGCAATCGGCCTGCTGTGGACGTCGACTGACTTCATTGCCAAACTTCTGTTTGAGGGTCCTACAGAGGATAAAGCAAGAGGTTGGCTCTGATTTTGTATCAGTTGATCAGCTTTTATTATAATGATTTACAAATTAACTTATCTTTAAATTGCCTATTCTGCAGAAACTCTGGAGCACAAGAATGGTGAAAGGATAGAACAGACTTTGAATACTGTTAAAAGAGCTAACCAACAAGATCCCTCAATAACTGTAGCTGAACATGAAAAATTGTTGTTTTCTGTGTTTTCGTTACTTCAAAATCTGGGAGCTGATGAAAGACCAGAGGTAAACGATTAGACTGTGATCTTCCATTTTTATGCTGACTGCTGAGTTGTATGGAATTTTCTTTTTGCAAGATTCGGATATTTTATCAGGCTCTGTTAACGATTTGACTGTGATCTTCCACTTTTATGTTTGAATATCTTATTGGGGATGGCAAGTCTGGTTATGAGGCTGTTATCAGTTTAACATATCATTTGACTTTCATCAGTTATGTATGTTGATATTAGATGTTTCATCCAATGGCCTCTGTGTATTCTATTATTACTGCTTTAATTAGTGATAATAACACATTTTTTGAGATTCATATTTTTCTTCTTGAAACTAATGGCATATTACAACGCTTTAAACACAGAAGACAACTTTGGCTTGAAGACAATAGAACTATTTTATTGAACTAAATTGGTTCGTTATTGGGGATATTTTTCCACATGATATCACTTTATCATAGGTGGTATAGAAACTAAAAGTATAGGACATGCTACTGACATGCTGATTTTTATAGATACTAAAAGTGTTCCACTTTATCATCCAACTGACATGCTGATTTTTATATAAACTGCTTGTGAATTCATGTATACTTTTTCTGCAGCCTCTAATATTCGTTTATCTCAGCATCATAAGGGGAGTCTTTATTTATTTGTGACTTTTGGCTACCACTTGTCTTATTCATATTTAGGTTAGAAACTCAGCTGTGCGGACACTTTTTCAAACCCTTGGAAGCCATGGACAAAAGCTTTCAAAGAGCATGTGGGAAGATTGTCTATGGAATTATGTTTTCGCTACTTTAGATCGTGCCTCTCACATGGTAAGGTGTAGTGTATGTAAGATATACCATATACATGATGGTCTTTTTTTGCTCTCTCTTGAACACACTTTTCTGATTACAGGCTGCAACATCTTCCAAAGATGAATGGCATGGAAAAGAACTTGGCGTCCGTGGGGGAAAAGCAGTACATATGCTCATACATCATAGGTATCTTAACGCAGACCTTTCTTTATCCATTTATAATTAGGATTTTCATCTCAGTTTAACAGATTTTTATGGTGCTTTGAATGTCCAGTCGTAACACAGCTCAAAAACAATGGGATGAAACACTTGTGCTTGTATTTGGTGGAATTGCTCGTATCCTGCGTGCTTTCTTTCCACTATTAAGAAGCATAACCAATTTTTGGTCTGGTAAGTCTATTGATTGGATCATTTACGAACTATGTGTGCTTCCTTTTAAGAAAACCAGAATAATGGTTAAGTTGAATTTGTATTGTGCAGGATGGGAATCTTTGCTTTGTTGTGTTAAGAATAGCATTGCGAATGGCAGTAAAGAGGTCGCCCTTGCTGCCGTAGGTTGTTTGCAGTCAGCAGTCCTCTCCCATTCCCCCAAGGTAGGCCAACTTCGTTGGGTATGTTTATACTTAGGTTTGGTGTTTCTCTTCAAGTCACTTTGATCTTGTGATTTCCTCGTCAATGTCATTAATTGCCTGACCAACCGGCTGTCCTGAATTGTAGTGTCATCTCTTTTCCCTCTATTTAAAACTTTTGTCCAACTATTACAACCAATTATCTCATAATCATGCTTTCTAAAACTTTTTTCAAGTTGTGGCCTTCACAGAAACAACCAGTCTACCCTCAAACATCTTACCCTTCCAGTCCCTACTCCTTGTGGGACTCCCTGGGTTAGTTAGGTTTAGTTTTTTTTTATCAAGATAAAGGATAAGTTTTTCTGCATGTGATTTATGCTCTACGCTCTACACAAGTAGAAAATCATCTTCTGCTTGATGGTCCTTGGTTCTATATATTTTGTGTACAAAATTTGCAATGTTTACCTTCAGAAATAATAAACTTAGTAGGTATTTTTGCTATTCTCCAAAAGGTTTTTTGAGTCTTGCCAACTCATTTCATGTTTAGAAACATTTGTAGTAAAATAATTCAAAATCAATTTCATTCTATGTCCACTGAATATTTCATTTCAACAAAGTATTACCTTGTGCATGTCAATCTACTTGTAACATATTTCTTTGAACCAGGGAAATCTGCCAATGCCATATCTCAAATCTGTTCTTGATGTTTATGATGTAATTCTCCGCAACCCAACTTCGTGCAGCGATATGGTAGCAAACAAGGTGAAGCAGGAGATAATACATGGGCTAGGTAATAATCTGTATGACCTTGGATGGCCTTTTGCATTTGTGATACTAATTGCATTATATCTCACAATCCTTGCTATTGCTACTTGATAAAAATGATATGGACATATGTTTCATCATTTTTGTCAATCTCTACTCTTATAATCTTTTTCAAATTCTGCTACATACACCAAGAGTTTTCTGAATTTCATCTCTTTTTAACAGGAGAAGTATACGTACATGCACAAGGGATGTTTGATAGTAGCATGTATGCTCAGTTGCTTTCTATCATTGAATCCACAATCAGAGAAGCAAACATCACACAAAGTAATTTTGAAGCTGAATTTGTGAGTTATTATTACTTTTGAGCTTTTAGCCTCATTTGAGTGTTTAATTGCTATCTAGGAATATATTATATGTTTATCTTTTCCTTTTATTTAGCCTATATTTTAAGAATAGATTTGATTATACCATATAGACCAATGTTGTATATGATTAGTGATATGAGAAAAAGGTGGAAGCTTCTACATGTCATCCGATCTTAAATCACACAAAGGGGCTGCTTACTGAACACTTACCGGGTCACTTACCTTACCGGGTGAGTATGTCAAGCACCGAGAATCTCACCCGGTAAGAGGCATGGCAACAACCGAGGTTTTTACCCCGTAAATGAGGGGAAAGATTCGTAACCGGGTAGTGCTTACCGGGTAAGAGTCGACAAGGTAAGTCGGGGTGGTGACTCTTCCGATAAGCACTTACATGCTAAGCATTTGGTAAATGATCCCTAAAATTTGTATTGCCACCTACTTCGCTGTCCATCTCCTCCATCTTCCGCTAAAACTCTAGCTGCTATCTTTAGCATAAAAAAGCCTTAGATTCACTGTTTCCCCATCCTTGCTGCAACATCTTTGCAGCATCTTTGCAGCATCTTGCCACACTTGTTGCAAGGTTTTGTTGCCTTTGTCACAGTGCCTTGTTGCCACTCACCCCATCGCTATCAAAATATGATGAGATCCACCATTGCCAAAGTCTGATGAATCCGTCATTGCCCGTTTTCTGCTGGCAATGGTCGGGAATCGGGATGCTTAAATCACTACTCGTTTTCTTTTTGAAACTCTGAGAAGTGACAAATTGCTTGTAATACCAACCATTGTCCAAATTGGAATTTGGGTGAAAAGATCTCTAAGTCCTCAAGCTCGCATAGTAGAAAGCATTAGGCAACAAAGGGTTATTAGGGGATCTTTCATACTCTTGTAGCAAAAGTACATAGAAGAATGGAATTGGTTCTATTGTGGAAAACCTCTTCTTCGCAGTCTACTTCCACTTCTGTTGCGAGTCTTCTGCCAATTGTTGTTCTCTGCTTTATGCTTCTTCCGTTAATTCTCTGCAATGTTATGACATATGGCTATAGATAGAACATTGGTGAACCTAAAAGGTTAGGTTTTACTTTGTGATTGCTGCTTTTTGTGGTTTATAATTACCATTTTCATCAGCTACTCGAGATGAAAACGGGTATAATGGCTCTAAAGGGAATCTCCCATGACCTTAAATACAAACAAGGGAAACCACTGATGCTTCATTCCTACAAAACTATAATTCTGGAATTGTCATATATCTGATGGATCCAACTTTTTATTAAGTTGGAACTCCACAGTTGTCTTCATGTTCCAAATCTGATTGCAGCTTGTTGTTCTTTAGGATATTGTCACATGATCTCCTTTGTTTTGAACTTGCCTATGGACTTATATGTGATTCCTCTAACAAGGTTCTTCAAGCAAAATCTATTCTATCTCAAAATGTCAAGTCTAGCTCACCCCTTCCAATTCTAGTGCTGGTAACGATAGTGAGATCATATAAACACCATCAATTAGTTCATCATTTGTCTATCTTTCAAAATTATTTCCATGGTTATTCTTTAAAAACCATCCAGACTCTTTTCATTGTGAAATCTGTCAAATGTCTATACCTTGTAAACCTTCGACTCCGTTCTCTTTAATTCTGAGTAATGTGTTTCTGGCACTCGATGGTCTGAAACGTTTGTGGATGATCATACTCTAGGAGGAAGAAGAGATAAGATGTCCGAAACAAGTTCACCACATTATCTTCCAAAGAGATAAGACATCAATTTGATTTTGCAAGAAAGTACAGTTTCTTTGTATTAACAATTTATTGTTACAGGGGCATGTACCACCAGTGCAGCGTGTGGTACTGGAGATCTTTCCACTATTACGTCCACCTGATCACCTTCCTTCGCTGTGGGCAGTCTTCTTCCAGAAGCTATTGCATTATCTTCCAAATTCTGATTCTTTCATAGAGAATGAAGGAGATGCGGTAAAGCCTGTTGAATTGAGTGGTTATACTTCAGGTATTGACAGGATGTTCGTATTTTTGTTTGTGTGTTTCTTCTCCCAACTTCTGTACTCAGAAGCTAAAATTCAAGTATTATCTCCACAGATACTATGAAGATGAGTGTCAGTGATATCCCTAATGGGACCACTAGTAACAAACCTGGACAACTAGAATCCCCATCTTCAAGCTCTGATTCAAAAAGGGCTTCAGCAGCAACCATCTCAAGTGATTTATTTGCCGAAAAGCTTGTTCCTGTGTTGGTAGATTTGTTTTTACAGGCTCCAGTAGCTGAGAGATCTATTACTTTTCCGTACATTATTCAAGGTCTTGGAAGGTAATAACTTTGCTCCATATTCTTGTTGCTAGATTTATTCCGACACCCGCAATTGCTTGTATTTTTTCTTTCATGCAAGGGGATGAGGAACAGCAGACAAGTTATTTTCTAAATTGCAATAAAGATATTTTTGCAGTTTGATGGTTGTTTATTTGTCAAAAAAGCAAGGTTGCAGTTTGACAACTTAAAATGCATATGTGCATGTGGCATGCCTATGCGTTTGTAATGTATTTTCGATACTATTTTCCATGACAGCTTATATCAGGGGCATCATAAAATCTCATCAGATTTAATGCTTTTTTTTTAGTTTTGGATTCAGAAGGAACAGTTTTGTCCTTTCAGGTGCATGATAACAAGAAGACAAAATCCCGATGGTGGACTTTGGGGACTTGCTGTTAAAAGCTTCAACCAGTTGCTTGTTGACGACATTGACAAATTACGTCAATCAGCTCCTGATCTTAGCAGTAACAGACCTGCAAGAATTCGTCTTTGGAAAGAAGTTGCTGATGTCTATGAGATCTTCCTTGTAGGGTATTGTGGACGTGCCCTTCCTTCCAGTTCACTCGCTGCAATATCAAAGGAGGATGACGAATCCCTTGAAATGGAACTTTTAGATGTTCTGGGAGACAAAATTCTGATGTCGGACATTGATGCTTCTCGTGATGTAATCTTTCTCCTTTCACCAATCTATTTGTATCTTTTTTTTTAGTATTTCCTTAGTAAAAGTATTTCTCATTAGGAGATGTGATTTGTTTTCTAGTAGTTATTAACAAGAGGCTTGAAGCCTATATTGGATTTTATGGTTTTGTACAGATCTTGGAGAGGTTGATAATTACCCTTGACCGATGTGCTTCTCGGACATGTTCTTTGCCTGTTGAGACAGTTGAACTTGTGCCTCCTCACTGTAGCAGATTCTCTCTCACTTGTTTGCATAAGTTGTTTTCCTTGAGCAGGTAGTCTTCTCTTTCTAATAAACATGTCTATGTGCTTATATTTTGCATTATTTGGCAAATACAATATGACCTATGACTTGCTTCTTCTCAGTTACAACAATGAATCACATGTCTGGAATCAGACTCGAACCGAAATAAGCAAAATTTCGGTCATGATACTTATGACAAGATGCGAATACATACTGAAGAAGTTTTTAAGCGACGAGAAGGAATTAGGTGCATATTATAGATTTAAAAGAAACCTGTGTGTGTGATATAATATAATATTAATGTGAAATGTTTGTTATGTGAAGGTGAACGGGCATTCCCGTCGGCAAGAATCAGTGAGATTGCGTTTGTACTCCAAGAGATGGCACGCGTTGTGATGCATCCAGAAACGGCTTCGGTTCTCCCGTTACATCCGAATTTGAAGGGTGGTGGTCTGGTGGAGGAGAAGAGCGGCCAGCGTGCACATTTGTTTGTCCTTTTCTCACCGTTGTGTGAACTTGTTAAGTCCAGGTACATAATTCATAGAATCCTTTGAAATCCATTCCATTGAATTTATGTAAATTGAAATTGAAATTGAAATTGGGGTGGGTGTTTTTATTACAGGAATTCCCGAGTTAGAGATCTGGTCCAAGCTTTACTTAGGCTTGTGGGTACACAGCTGGGACTGGATAAAATATGTTTGACAAATTGACTAGTAAGTAATATTAGCTGCTGCTGCTGCTAGGGGTATTATTGTCTTTAGATTGATTGTGTTTGTTTGTACAACAATCAACTGGTAGTGGTCCAAGTTTTGATGTTGCCTTTCTTTTTCTTTTTCTTTTTCTTTCTTTTGCTATATATATATATATATAGATATAGATATCATAATTGTATTTCTTCTAATGTTGGGTTTTTGGCATGTATTTTTGTAAGGGAATGAATGTAGCTGGTGTGATATTTACTCATTCATTCAACAACCAGACATGTTGCTGATCATATTATATATATGTTTTTGATTACTTTGTGCTTTTTATGTATTAAAATGTGGTGTTGACTTCAATTCTTTTAACTGCTTTCTATGCTCATGCATACATAGGCTAATGGCAAACCTCTTCAACCAGTACTTACAAACAATCTAAAGGAGAAAAAACAATGACTCATTTTAATTGGTTTTGCTTCTTTAGGATTGGTTTTGATTTCTTTTATTTTTCCAATATAGTATCTGTATTTTTTTGGTACCATTACTATTAGTAAATATGCTAACCATAAAATGTATATATTTTTTTTGTCTAATTATAAAAAATTGTCAGAATTTGTAAATATTAACATATCCAAAGTTAAGGTGGTAGCTTTGATGGTTAGTAAATCCCTGAAAATGGTAGCAGAAGTATATTTTTACTGTTAAGTACAAAGTACTGATTAAAAAGAATAATTAAAACAAACAGAAATTCCAAATCACATTTAAAAAGTGATTTCAAAGAGATTTGGAAGGAATGATCTTTAAAAACGAGTTATTAGTGAAAGAAAGTGCTTAAAACAACATTAAAGAAGTGCAGAGAGTGTATGCTCTAGCCGGAGCTGTAAGCAACTAATTGGAACCTAGTTGTAGCACTAGTTCTCAACCTCATTATCGGTTTGCATAACCCTTTTACAAGGTTCTTAATAGATTAGTGCACTCCTAGTTAGGAGACCCAACTGATGTAACACAAATATTATTATTTTCTCTGTATAGTTCACAAGCAATTAATATTGAAGTGGCCTATTACAACCCTCTATAGCACCTTAGTGTTCTGAAGTTTAGGTTGGCTTGTAGTCAAAGTCCAACTTATCCAAGTATACATCACCTCATCAAGAATTACTTGGATTAAACTAAGAAACAAGGAGTGAATAGTGAATTCAATAGTTAGTAGCGAAAGCAATTATCCACCATACGTAGACTTTTATCTTCCAACCATCACTTACACCAAGCTAGGGAACTAGCTCATCATCGCTTTAAACTTGGTGTACGATAATATTGGAAAACTAAAATCAAGTGCATAAATATAAATGAATGGAACTGTAGAAGTAGAAAGGTAAAGAGCATAAAATAAAATTTGAATGTAAATGACAAGAAATGTAAAGATGTGAGACATGCTACAACACTGAATAGTAACGTACCAAATGCTTTATTATTAAAATACTTTGAAGCAGCAAGTTAAAATAGCCAAGTGAGGTATCTAACTAGGGTGTCTTACAAAGAAAATGAGCTCTCTTATTTATAATATGAGAAGCTCACTACTTTATAAACAAATAAAGCATCAAAAAGTACAAGGTCACATCTGAAAAAGCATAAGGTAAAAGCATCAAAATGTCAAACTACCTAGTACTAGAATAAGACATCTTCAGTATTTATATTCTCCATCTCTTTTGCTACAATTTTAACTAAAGATCGTCCATCTCCAAAGGATTAGTTACATTAACCAAAAAGATTATGAGGTCATTAGTCTTGACAGTTGTTCCATGCTGCCACACCTTTTGTAGCACCAAAAATCAACAACATTGTACTCCAATCTAGCAAATAAGGTAAATAATGCCTACTTAGATCCAAACTCAATAAATAAGAAAAACTAGAATAAAAGACTCAACATGGTATTTGGGAAACTAGAATATAGACAAATTCCTAATAAAACGGGCTAGAAAATGTGATAAATTATTCACTTATCACAAAATTATATGTCAGACTATAATACCAAGGGTCACTATTGCCAGTCAGGGTTGTGGGGTGAACTCTTGGCCTCGATACAATCCCGGGCAATAGTGCCTGCGATTGTGCCATCAGGCAGGATCGTCGACGGGCTACAGATCCTTAAATGCTTATGAGATCTGATTTTCCACTTTTGTTCCATTCCCCAATCTACTTAGCTCCCATCTCTCTCCGTTTTGGTAAGCTTTCTTCACCTTCCTCACTCTTCATTTATGGAGTTTTGATGGAATCTTTTGGCGTTAATGGTTCCAATCTTTTAGGTAGCTAAAGTTTTGTGTAGAGAAGGTTCAAGTGTGGACTACAACTCTCTATCATCTCCCTCTTAGCATTCCTTGATTTTAGGGTCTGAACTAAAATCAAGAGTTGAGTTTATACGTTTTTTAAACTATATACATGGCAAAATGTTGTATTTTAAACAACTAGATGTTCCATTGTTTATGAATTTCTATTTAGGTGGTTTGACCTAATTTCACACTTTGAGGATTTCTAGGGTTTTGTCAAAGGTTTTGAGTTATGATGAAGTATATGTCAAATAATGTGTTGTATAAGTCTTCCAGTGTTGTGGCGGATTGGTTATCGCTTGGGGGGTTCATAGCGCCCTAACCGAGTTCGAGCCTTCCCGTACGCATGCCTAGGGACATTTAAGTGGGGTCATGTTTAGCCATCCAAATTGTCGGGGACTAGTCGGGCTTTGGCGGACACCCTTCCAAAAAAAATGTGTTGTATAAGTTATATCTGATGAATTGGTAGTTTAAAATGAAAAGAAATTATTTTGGTCATATTTTAAAGTTGTTTTCAAATTTGAAAAGGTAAATGGTTAACCTTGTGACAAATATCATGATAATCTAAGTTATGCTAAATGAGGTTTTAATAGTGTTTTGGAAGTGTCAAACGACTATTTCGTTGCAGATTCGAATATTGATTTAATACTTTTGATATTTATTCAAGCATACTTTGGTTCCAATTGGCTTGTTGCTATCATTTGTGGGAGTCTTTTTATTGACTTCATTAATTTTTCTCTAATACCTTTAGGGCTTTCATGAGATGTAAAACACCGTCGAATGAGGCTCCTAGGCCCTAGTTGTTTAGCAATTTACAAGAGGCAATAAGAATTCCATAAATGAAAGCCTCTTGGTGAACTTTTTGCCGTCCTTAAATCCATGAGGTAAATCTCTAAACTACTTTGGTCTTGCCATAACACAACTACCACGACTCTATTTGGTTTGTCCATTAAATCATGTATGTATAAAGACATTCATATTGATAAAGTTGAAGGTACGATATTAGATAAATTGTTGTTCGGTAGTTGTGTAGAATAAACAGTTTCAATATCAGAATGACCATGTTATCGAAGTCTATATTTTTATCTAGTCAAAATAACATTTTGATATGTAATAACCCAAAAGAAAACCCAATAGAAATGGAAATTGTTGCATATACGGGGGATCAATATGTGAATATTAAAAAAAAAGTGAAGGGTTTTGACCCTAAATTTTAATGTAATTCAATTGCCGGGAATCTCATAGTTCTTGAAACCTACGACCATTAATCACGACCTTATCTCTTCCTTTTCCGAGAAACCGACGAGGCAAAGACAACAATGGATGTTGAAACGGAAGTCAATGGTGTTATATCGTAGTTAATTCGAAGATAATGGGGAAGATGCTAGCTGCTTCAGAGATCGGTTTGGGCTACATTCACTGTGAGTTATACGTGATTTATCTATAACTGCTTGCAAGCATGTTAAAAGTTTTACTGATGTTTTCGATATGTCGTTTATGCAATAAATGTGTAATGCTTTGTGATACATATGTTTTTGTGTGGCAACGGGGGTGTACTACGGTGTAAGACCGTAGGTCGAGCATGCTGTGTGAGCTCATTAAAAACCGTAAGTGCAAACATGCTGTGTGAGTTCGCCGGGTTAAGCTGTGTGAAATAAACACCTTCCCAATGTCGTTAGCTGTGTGATTTTATATGCATGATAAACGTAAAATGCTTTGTGAAATTATAGGTTTTAATGCATAAAACCGTATATCCACTAGGCCCTAGGCTCACCCAACTTTTTTTCAAAATGACTATGCAACCAGGTGAATACTAAAATGGAAGGAATCGAGCCCGAGATCTTATTTGAAATGGGAAGATCTAGGATAGGCGGCCAACCTCCTGGAGAGAGCAAGGAGTAGTTCTGACTCCGAGAATAGAATCTTATCCCCACCGACTAAGCCGGCTAAGAGTGACATCGGAAGATGAATATGTTCAGTTCAAGACATTAATATATAGAACATATTGTGTTCGTAAAAGTCATAAGTCTAGATTTTATTTCTGTTGCAATGTAAGTGTTGATCTTGGGATAGTGTTTTTAATATATTGAGATATTTGAAATTTTGAGATGTTACATGATAAAAATAAATGATTAACTTTGACCGATAACTTTTAATTCAAAAACATTAAAAAAAAATTGACCTTCAGACTTTTGAATTTAATAAAATTTAAATAGATCATTTTTTTTATAAATTTACAATAGGAAAGTTTTGAATATTGTCTTTGTTCTTTGGCATTAAAGATGTGAATTAAAAAAAAAACCCATTCATTTTATTTTCTTTTGTTTTTGTTTCCTTCTATTGTCCACCCTAATAGTCTTCTTCTTAACCTTTCTTATGGGTGTTAAGGGATATTTATTTGGCTATTGTTAAATATTTTGGTTTAGAATAGTTAAGTGGTCAAAATATTAAAAGGCTGTGTATGCTATAATGCAGAATAAAATATGGTTGATTAGTTACTTTTCTGAATGAAGAGTCTGGATGACAATAAACTACCATTTTAATCTTCTTTATGATTTAGCTCTTTAAATTAAATATAGATGTTTGGTAAATATTTGAATAAAAGAATTACTTTCCAAAGTTATACTAATATTTAATATTACTTGTTCAAAACAACATTCAATATTAAGGGGTTGTTTGTTTGGCTCTGGATAGTGCCATCCAGAGCCTTGCTCTGTATCACTTAGAGATGATTTTTGTATGGAAAATAAATTAATCGGCTCTATAAGATTCTCTAAGGCTACGAATTGTTTAAATTATAGCAACCAATCAAAGCATCCAGAAGCTCTTTTTTTCCCTCCATTATCCTTTGCTTTTCTCACTTTTTCTCACTCTCAGGCTCTCGCCTCCTTCATCTGTACTGAAAACCTAAATATTCCAACTTAAAAGATAACCAGACCCATCCTTGTCCTCCTACCTGATCCTTGTTGCTAATCAACCTCACGCCCCAGAGCATATTAAGAAGACATTAGGAGACCCTCACCAACAGAACTAGGCACAACCTTATTCAAGAAAGGCAAAGGTGAAGGGCTCTAATGTAAGCATAATTTTTCAAAAATTCTACAAATGGTCTAGCACGAGTTGTCAAGAACTTTGAAGAACCTGAAGTAAAAGATTTCAAAAACTCTTTTTAAATTCTTGATTCTCAACTCCCGAATTTCTGATTTAACTTTTAATTGTTTTAGTTGTCAAGACTCAAATGATACTTTTTTCGTTTAGTTATATTTTGAAATTTAGGTAGCTATGTTTGAGCTTAGTTGTGATTGTTTTTATATACTTGTATGGTAGTTCATGCAAATGGGAGCTAACAAAGAGGAGAAAACCAAAAAGGAAGAAAAGGTCATACCTGATGGAAATTTCCCATCTTTTATTACCACCAAAAAATGGTATTACTCATCGTTAATTTGTAAGTTTTCCTTTTGTTTGTGTGTTCACCTTTAATTGATGGGACTTGTATTTTGTTTTTGGAACTAATTTCACTTATGAATGAGTTATCTTCAGTTCCAAAATTTACACAAGATTTTGAAAAATCTTCTACCAAAAAAATCCAGCTGCATTTAACACTTTCTCTATCGATTTGGATGCCTCATTATAATCTTGTAATAGTGATGATATCATTTAACATAATATTCATATTGGGATCAATGAGCTGTTTGGCAAGTGTACCCAAAAAGGATAAACTTGTCAAATGACTCATTGATCCCAAAATGAACCTTATTCAATGAATATCATCATTGCTACAAGCCTACAATGTGGCATCTAATCTACAAAGAACTAGTGTTAAATGCAACTAGAATTTTTTATGGCAAATTGTTCAAATATAGATTTTGGAGCTGAAAATGACTCATTGATCCCAAGTTTGGTAAGTGTGGATTTTTTTGGTGTGGAGTGAAATTGGTTCCAATAACAAAATACAAGTGCCATCAACTAAATTTGAACATGAGAACAAAATGAAAACTGAGGAATTAACGAGCAATACCATTTTTTGGTGGTAATAATGTTGGAAAATTTCCATCAGCTGTGACCTCTTATTCATTTTTGGTTTTCTCCCCTTTGTTAGCTCCTCTTGGCATGAACTATCTTACAAATATATAAGAACAATCCAATAAACATGAGCACAACAACCTTGAATTTCAAAACATAATTAAAAAGGGAAAGTATCGTTTAAGTCTTAATGAGTAACGCAATTGAAACTATAGTTAGAAATTCGGGACTTAAGAACAAAGTTAAGAATCAAGAATTTAAAAAGAATTATTGCAAACTTTTACTTTCAGGTTCTTCAATGTAATTGAGAAACTCGTGCTTGGCCATTGTAGAATTTTTGAAAAGTTAGCGTTACAATAGAATCCTTCACCCCTTCATCCTTGTCTTCCTTGAATATGGTTGTGTCACGGTTCTGTTGGCCAGGTTTTGCTAGAGTGTCGGGGAGGGGCGGTGTCTCCTGAATGTGGTTTGGGGACCGATGTTAATTAGTAATAGGAGGCCTGAGGATGAGGATGGGTCAGGTTACCTTTGTTGTTGGAATATTTGGGCTTTTTGAGAGACAAATGAAGGGGATGATAGTTGTAACTAGTGGCAGTAACATAATTCTTTTTTCTTTCAATTCGGATTGAATAAAAAAAATCATTTAAATCAACTTCAATATGTATGGGATGAGGAAAGTTAGGTTGGGAAATATTACAAAAATTATTACCGTCAATATTGGTTCCTATTGTTGGTATTTTTCTTCTTAACAAACATTCTGTTTGTCTAGTAAATCAAGAAACAATTAACAATTAGCCATAATTAACAACTAAAACCTAAAATAGGATATAAGAAAAGATTAAAAAGTTCAACACAAACTATCAAACTTAAACCCAACCAATTAACAAAAGTTAACAACTTTATAAGGTTGGATTTTTTCAAATGGGTTAATAACTTATATGGATAACTGAACTCATCATTTTGAACAAATATTACCATTTAACTATATTTTGTGCTCAATATACCATTGAACTCTTTGTAAGTGTTACATGATACCATTATGATCGGTTAGAACCCGTTTTCCCGGTTGGTGTATTACGTGGCAATTACTTAACACACGTGACAATGATGTGGCAATAACCAACTATTCTGTTTGATCATATTTTACCATTGAACTTTTTTTGTACTCAATATGCCATTGAATTTTTTGTTAAGTTTCTAATAAAACTAACATATATAATAAAGTAAAGAGAGTAAAATCAAAAATCATTCAAAACTTAAGATATTAGTTAGTTTTTTCGACAAAACTTAAGGCTTAAACCATTTGGAAAAAAACTTTGAGGTTTAAATCATAACAAATTCAAAACTTTATGGTAACATCAAATAAAAAAAACTTTCATGATTAAACCATAACAAATTCAAAAATTTATGGTAAAATTAAATAAAAAAAAGGGTTTAGTTCACGAGAGTGTATCCAACTTGTCACGAAAAGTTATTATATGTATTGTACTTCCATTTGTTTCATTTAGTGTATTAGAGTTTAAAAAATGGTCATTGCATGTATCCAACTTTATCAAAACCTATCATTTTAATGTATCTAACATGTCACGAAAGTGTATCCAACTTGTCACGAAATACATTAAATGTTAGGTTTTGATAGTTTTGATACACTAAATGGAAGAAATTGAAGTACAGTACATACAATAACTTTTCATGACAAGTTGGATACACTTTCGTGAAGTAAACACTAAAAAAAACTTTGATGATTAGACTAAAACTGAATAACAACTTTGATGGATAAACCATTATATATCTTAAAAAAATTTATTTAATCAACATATTTTATTATATTTAATCTTTTAGAGCCGATTAAATTTTTACCAAACAAAAATCATTCCCAAACGATTTGAGGGGGGATTTGAATAGCTAACGATTTGAGCCGATTAACTTAATCAACATATTTTATTATATTTAATCTTTTAGATCGGGACTCTTGATAAATAGAGGGGTTTATGACTTATTTGGGTAACAGACTTTTCGTTTTGTACTCAATATACTATTAAACTATTTTTTGTACTCAATATACCATTGAACTATTTTTTTTGTATACATTATACCATTGTGCAACCGGGAATAGCCTGTTTTCAGTGTTTTGGATGGATCTGTATACATTATACCATTGAACTAATTTTTTGTACATATTATACCATTAAAATCAGTAAATAATGCTTATGTGGAAATGACGTGGCTTGACGTGGCAATGACTAGGCATTCTCTTCTTTTTCTTCTTCTTCAAGACACCACCACCACCACCATCACCACAGCCACCACCACCACCTCCCTCCTCCTCCACCACTCTCCATTTCTCCTTCGCATACTAAAATCCACATTTCTCCACTGGAGTTCCTTAACGACGAAGACATACTCATGGACTTCATGCCGGAAAAGGAAAAACCCACCAACAACAACAAGGGCTCTTCTACTAGGTTTTACGGGTTCGGATCGGATCTGCCCGGTGGAGTCCGTCATGGGTTCCACTGAGACAGAGAGCGACGAAGAGGATTACCTCACCGGGGTTTTTTAGGGTGGAGATGGTGGTTTTTGGATTTGGGGTTTTTTCGGGTTATCAGGATTGGGGTTTTTAAGGTGGAGATGGTGGTGTGGTGGTGATGTTGAGCTGGTGGCTGTGGTGGCATTTCCAAGCGGCGATGGTGGCTGCGGTGGTGGTA
Source organism: Carthamus tinctorius (assembly GCA_001633085.1). NCBI lineage: Eukaryota > Viridiplantae > Streptophyta > Magnoliopsida > Asterales > Asteraceae > Carthamus > Carthamus tinctorius. The sequence goes on from LUCG01144427.1 coordinate 17,534, forward strand.
TGGAGCTGGTGAGTGTGGTGGTGGTGGTGGTGTT
>LUCG01144458.1:0-24141 GCA_001633085.1 Carthamus tinctorius
CATAAATTTGTGTTAACCGTGTTAACCAAAAATGAACCAATAGGATTTCTTTGTTTTCCCTATATATATATATATATAGTGGAAGGTTCAAATAAGAAGGTTAAATATCGTAAGAAGGGAAAGTTCGTATTTGAATCATCATAAAATCTTGAAAAAATCTATTTGAAGATGCATCTGTAAACCGATGTTACAAAAAAATTATTCATATGGGTTCACATATGCATCTTCAAATGGATTTTTCAATGATTCACATATGAATCTTCCCTTAACCTTCCCTTCTTAAATTCTCACAATATTTAGCATTCTTATTTGAAACAACCCCTGTGTATATACATCACACAAGCACGGTAATAGGAGTTAATTGACAAAACTATCCTCCATGTTGCATCTTGTGCCTTAATGGGTTATTAGTATCCATTTAAACTTCAAAGTATATGTTCTCCTATTGAGCTCTAATCTTAGATGCCATTTTTTGTTTGACTCTTTAGTTGCTTCCTTATACCGGATTTGCAGCAGCAATGTTTCTATTTTATTCGGGCGTGCCCGTTTTGCTGAAGGTAATGCTTCCATAATAAATGTCTACTTTCAAAAGCAAGTGTCCACTTTCCGATTCTACCCTTGATTATGAGATGGAGAAATTCATTACTCCCTTTGTAATTAGGGGTAAAATTGTCATTTAGTTGATTAAAAAGTATAATAGTTACACATTTCTAAAACCGCGTTTTCCATTATGGACATTAGTTTTGAAACTGAGGTTATTAGAGGTAAAAATGTCATCTCTCCCTTTGTTATTCAGCGTGAAATCTCATTAAGTACCTTTTTGCTCATTTTGAATCCAAAATTTCTTTATTTTCTCATCATTGAAGGGTACCTATATACATCCATCTCATCTTTGCTCTTATTAATGAAATTGCAGATGAGCGGCTCTACGATGCTAAATCTGTCTTTGCTGACGTCTGACATGTGGTCGGTCTTGATCCGTATATTTGCATACCATGAAAAGGTTAGTAAAAATAAAAAAATAAAAAAGTGTGAAATTTGCATCAACTATGAAATCTCTTAGATTTTAAGTTGGACATCGTTCAAACTTTATATCATTAACTTTTTATAGAAAAAACCGCTCTACTTCTTGGGTAGAAGACAGGTTTGCATACATCACACCCTCTGGACCCCATCTGTGGGTTCATTTGGTTTGGTTTTTGAAGTACCGTTTGCAAAGTTTATCGATTTTTGTATGTTGATTTTGAGTTCAATCATCAGGTCGATTGGATGTATTACGTAGCTTTTGTTGCTGTCGCTATAGGGCTCGTTGTTTATTCCGGGTACGTTTTCAAACCTCCTCCAAATCTTCAGAAACAACTTATATGTCAAATTACCAAAATACCCTTCTCATTAACAACAAAAAATGAAATCTTGGACGACATCTCGAGATCAATAATTTCTTAAGATGACAATAGAAACCCGTTCTTGATGTGTTCGCAGGTTCGATAAAGAAACCCGTTCAGAGGTTGCGGATGAGGCAGAAGAAAACAGCAAATATTTAGATGAGGAAGCGGGTGTGGCGAGCTCAGTTAAATCAAACGTAGCGTCTAGTAGCAGTAACAAACATGAGTTTGCTTCGACTAGTAAAACTAACACCGAAAGTAGCGGTTACAAAGGGAAAGATTCGCCGATCAAGAAGATTTGATCTTGGAGATGATTTTTTACAGAAAAAAGAAGAAAGTAATTTGATGATGAACAACATTAATAGTTTTTCTGTTCTTCTTTTTATTGATTAATGAATAAGAGGAAGAAGCATAATTGATGTCTGATCCATATAGTGCAAATTAAATGAAGTATGTTATAAGAGGCCATAAGGAATGCCACACTATTTAATAGTTGGTCAAATTACAAAAATACTGAACAAAAATACCCCCTTATATAAATGGTCGGTCATTTTACATTGTCATCCAACTTCTTAGCTGGTTTTTACCTGTATGAGAATAAACCGGTACAGTAAGGACGTTCCGATAATAGCTGTGGGACCGATACAGTAAGGACGTTCCGGAGGGTAATGCAAACCCTTATTTCCACAACAATTGCATATCACTTGAACCAAGATTAATAGTTTATTAAAAAGACAAATTATTTCATTTTCCCTTGAAAAACAACATGGCATACAAACACCAAACTAGAGTTAAACCTATTATCAACTATGACTTATTATTAGTATTATTCAAGTAAACTTTAACATCACAAATCAGGTGTAAAAACCATTTCACATTATGCATTTCTTTATTCTCGAGGGCTTTTAATCTATCCGTCTAGTTGCATCCGTGCGAGTCCTGGTCAGCCGCTTGCGCCTTGCTCTCGGAAATAAGAGCTGTTGGATCTGTTTTTCTGCAGCCGTTTCTGATGTCGCCTGCAAGTTCGAAAACACAAAGAACCTCCTCTCAAATTCAAATACAGTTTTCTAATTGATCGCATTCGTTTTAGCCATTTACATAATGTTCGATTAATTACCCGACTCTTGAAGGGAAAACGATGAGTTCGCACTTCATGGCCGGTGAAAACTCTAACATCCATGCCAAGGCTGTCAACACCGATAATATTTGCTTCCTGTAATGTAGACCAAACCGGATATTCAGAAGTGTTCAAAATTTTGTTTAAACAAAAAAAAATTGCAAATTTATATTCATAATTGATGAATAAATGAGAAAGTTGTTACCTCAACCTGAAATCCGTTCTTTTTGCATAGCGCTCTAAGTGCAACATCACAGTGCATTGTGTTCTCACTAAAGTGTGAAACGATATCAGGAATCGAGTGTACAAGAATATCGGGCTCAGCGTCTCTGAAATCTTGCAAACTTATTGCCGACTGTACAAACATATAAACAGTTGTGTCAAAGTGTTTTTTTTTTCAAAAGGACAAAACAGAATTATCTTGTAGACCATGATCAATCGCATTGAAGATTTCAACAATTGAAAACGATAAATGTATACAAAAACAAATGTCTACGATGGAAATGATACATAGTTCTAGGAATGTGTAATTATTATACTTTTTACCCATAATAATAATAAAGGAGTAAAGAATTTCTCATCTTACAATTAGGGGCAAAATTGGAAGGTAGGCACTTCTTTTGGGACAAATTATAGAAATTTTGGGACAGGCTGAATATTTCCAAATTTAGATTTTACTAGAAAGCGAAATGTAACAAAAGTTGCATTCATTTTAAGGCATCTGAAAAGGGAAATCATTGTATTCCTTCCGTCCCAAAATAGGTGTCCACTTTTCTATTTTAGTTTGTCCTAAAATAGGTCTATTATTAAGCATATATTTAATCATGTTACTAATGCAACAACTATCACTAGTTTTTCCAGAAACAATCTCTCTGCCTCCTTTAGATAGAGAAAAGGCCTGCGTACATCTTACCCCTAGACACTGTTTCTGTGTGGGATAGACCGGGTTTCTTTGTTTTGGTTTTTACTAATTAATATACATGCCTGGACACCATATACGGAGAACAACTCTATTCTCATGATCTCCAAGCGATAGAAAATCGAGGCACTGCAGTTTACTTCTTCGTCTGCACATGAAAAAATATGATAAGTTATAGGTTTAAAACTCCATCGGATCAAGTAAAGCAACAACTTTCAAGTTTCAACCATTATATACATACATATACAGAGGGAGGGAGGTTCAGGGATAAACCCCCTAAAAAATGAAAAAAATGAGGAACACCCTAATAATCATCTATACGATATGCACATGTGCATACAAGTAACTGAAGATGATTCTTGGTTTCTAAGCATGTGTGCATGTTATGCACATGTGCATCCTAGATAAATTACTTACAAGTTATTGTATGCACATGTGCACAACATACAGACGAATGGTTACTATGGGTGTTCCTCAATTTTTCATTTTTTTGTGGTTTTCCCCCAAACATATATATAGGGTGGTATTTGAGAACCCGATTATATGTGAGAACTATGAGATCCAACCATAACCACTATCTTAATGAGTATTCACAGTATGAATTACCATGTCTGGGTTTAATGTTTAAGGCATAAAACATTCACGCCTTAGATCAATGAGTATCAAGACGTATGAATCATCATGTTTGAGTTTAATGTTTGAAATAGAAATCACATTGGTTTGGATTAATAAGTAATCATAGTGTATCAAAGTGTGAATTACCATGTACGGGTTCAACATGTATGGTTGTGAATGGATCTCATAGTTCTCACAAAATACAAAGTTCTCTTATGAATAGCCCCCTATATATATAGTTATACATATACGTAAGGTTAAGAGGAGATAGAACGGGAGAAGAGCAAGAATCTTGACTAACGAAATTGATGCAAAACCTTGCCAATCTTGGTCATAGCTATCGCCTTCTTCAATACTGAAGAGCCTTCGTAGATATAACTCTTCGTCAACGAAAGCAGGGCTGAGGCATCCGAGAACGGAAACCCCATTTGAGGGATGGTCCATCCTTCTGGCATACTCCATATTAGCAGCCTACAAGTGAGATAGGTTTTTTAAATTTGACAAAATTATTTTACTTGGTGTAACTTAAAGAACACGGACATATAATACATCCTCCGTCCCGAAAGTAAATGTCCACAATGAAAAAGCCTTGTAAGTTTAAGAGATGTGTACTTATTACACCTTTTTATTAAGTAAATGACAATTGTGCCCTTAGAGTGCGTTTGGTACACTGGCAGAATAGAGATCATTGTTCCATGTTTGGCACGACTTTTATGTGGCGAACAGGAACAAAGTGGAACAATTCCACCCCACTCCATGGAACAAGCTAGAATAATATGGAACAGACTTATATTTTACCAATATAACCTCAAAATAAAACCTAATTCAATAAATTACGTGAACTAATCAAATTATATAAAAGATATAAACAATTCATTAGTGGTAAATTGGTCATTTTATTTGTTATATTCTGTCCAATTTTGTCTTACCAAGCGCAGAACAAATGTTTTGTCTTGTTCTATTCTGTTTTCTCTTGTTCTGTCCTATCTGGATACCAAACACACCTTTAATAAAGAGAGTAACAAATTTCTCTAAATCATAATTAAGGGTAGAATTAAAAAGTAGGCACTTTTAAAATAGAAATGCAGAGACAAAGGAGCATTTCACCTTTGTCAAACACTTGGCAAAATAAATGGGGTGGACCCCCGCAGTGTCAATCGGCGTACCCCATTCCATAAAGCCACCCAACACCTCATCCTACCACAAACAAAGATGATATATGATATATCTCAAAGATAATAACAAATTCGAAAATTTGAAAATCTAAGGTAGCATAGCGTAGTTGATTCCTTACCTCGTAGTAATCATCAAAGAAAGGAATGTCATCGATAGATCTATCAGAAATACGACTCTCAGGAAGGGATAACAGTTGATTCTCGAAAAGTGGAAGATCCATTCCAATCAAAGCATTCTGAAGGTATGCAATTATCCAAGTATCAATACCAATGACGTACGGTTCACAAAGAATAACGGAAGTACAAATATTTCCGTGCTAGAATCGCAAGCTAAGATGATTAAGGTGTTCTTACCACTGGGTTACTTGCTTCAGGATCTTGCATGATGTTTGCATCATCAGGGACCTTGAAATATATATCTGAAGGATAAGGAGAATAAAAACAAGGATTTAGTATTAAAGATTTTGTGGAAAAAATTTACTCATTAGTACCATCTAGTAATTAATGGGAGAAGCCAAACCTCCGCCTTCGTCAACAACGTACGGATATTCCGCCCACGAGATGTGCTCATGTGGTTCAGAGTGTATCGTACCAGGGAATATCAACAACGCGCTGCTATTGGCCTAAAACAATCAGTAATTTGCATTTAATACATCACAATGACCAACAAGGATACTCATTAAGGCTATGTTTAAAAAACTAGTTGTTGACTGATAAGCTAGTTGATAAAATAGTCATGTTTAGCAAAGGGTGGATGATAAACTAGATGTCAATGACAACGTAAAATGACCTAAAAGGGTATGTTGAAAATCTAGTTGGAAAAGTACAAGGGGCATAAGTATTTAATTGTGGAAAAAACCCCACAAACTTATTGAAAAATGAAAAATAGCGTTTCAAAAAGCTAGTTTATCACTAACCAAACAGGGCTTTTTCAATACGCTCGGAGATAAGTTAATTTATGGTTGCTATGGCCTAAAACTGTTGAGGAAGGTTGAAAGATAAGAACCTCAATAGTTGTTTTCGCTATCTCTGCACCAGTCAGATTAGTTTCACGAACCCTTTTGCTATTTTTTAGTTCTTCAAGTGGATGATATCCATTCTTCGCAACATAACTAGATGATTCCGGGACTGAATCTGGATAGTCTGCAGCAACTGAAACCTTGGACAAGCAATTTTTACGACCAGTTGGCCACCAATTGAATTGGACATCTCCAAGAAACTGGTTCTTGTATCTGAATCTGAATAAATGAACATAACCAATTTAGCTACTTTGCATACTAACCATTTTAACATTTTTCATTTCTGTAGAATCAATATAATCCCATATCACTTATCGTTCATCAAAAGATCCTCCCTAAATAAGTTAATTGATGAGATTGAAAAGAAGTATAACGGCTCATCTTTAAGTTTGTTTATCTATACACCTTGCTTCTAAATTATCAGAAGTTCTTGGAATCTCAGGGGAAGATCTCATCCAATTGCTAGTGACTCCATACGACGTAGAGCAACCAATGCCTTCAGAATGACAAACACGGCACCACGAAGGACCTGAAATCAGTCAAAAAAAGATCAAAGAAAAGCCAAATTCAAGTTCACTAAATAGTAAAAACATGGTGGGGTGGCCGAAGTAAATATAACCATTGTGTAGTGGGGCAAAGGATTGTGTAAGAAGTGGACCTGAACCGTTGATCACTTTTAATCTCATGCCCTCCCATGAATTGCACTTTAGAAGGGAATTAGATCCGGTGCATCTCATCCTAATGTACATGTAACGGTTGATAACCACTTCTCACGCTGCTTCACGTTGACTCAACTTCTCACCGAAACCCAACCCATAAGTATTAATCGTTCATGAAAACAAGTCATCACAAGCTCAAATACTGTTGAAATAAGTCTTTACAACATGCATACAATGGTCCCCACTGAACTATATATCATGATAACCGTGGGACCGGCACCGATGGTTTAGGGTTTTTGCTGCCAAAAACTTAGTGAAAGAAAAAAAACCCCACACAAAATCAATGTAATTTGTATAACATATATAGGTGATTATGCTACACCATTAAGCTACTACTACTCTCAATCACAAGAGCACATTTTCTGATCTTGATATAAATTTTGAAAATAGGGTTCTAATGATCGAATCAAGAGAGCAATTAACCTTCCTCATTGCATAAATTAAACAAATTTCTGGTATGAATCCAATTGGTCAAACTTGCAGCAAAACCTGCATATAAAAACAATAAAATCACAAGTGGGATTGAGTTTTGGAGTTACCAATGGAAATAAACTGAGATGCTGCAATCACCATGTGATGAAATAGATGGGTATCGCTACAAGCTGAAGCTGGCAGCAAATTTCATGATCGAAAGCTGCAAAAAAACTACTGGCGATTTTCTGCAGATTTTCTGCAAATTGTGTGGAGATTAGAAAAGGGTTTGGGGTGTGTTTTTGTTGGTATTGGGAGACTGCGGAAAACACTGAAGTTTTAGATGATAGAGAAACGTCTTAATCCAGCAAGGGACAAAGCTGCACTGCACACAGACTTCCTCCAAAACCCCCATTTTGCCCATTTCTGTGTAAATGTACAACTTTACCTGCACAAGGTACCACACACACCTTTCTATTTGCTTCAATTCCACAAAGATATCTTTTTTCCAAAATAAATAGCACAAAAAAGGGTTTAAAAGTTTAAGGACATAAAGACAAAAAATTGAGTTTTTGATGGCAAATGAAGAGTAAATTTATACATTTCAATATTGGTTTTTTTTTTATAGATTTACCCGAAATCCGTATTATCTAAGGTTCGTAATTTATGGATCTAGCCAAAACGTATAAAAGTATGTTTCGGTTAAAATTTTCTTTTAAACAAATATATATCTGGGTTCATAAGAGAATAAGTAAATCGACCATATATATTTCTTTTTTGTGTGTTTTTTTAGCTGTGTTTGTAAATTACAGACGAAGATATCATTGATTCAGTAACGTTTGGGTAACCCAAAAGAGAACGTCCAGAAGATCAATTTAGGTATATAGCTTGATCAGGCTTTGTCAACCCATGCTTTTTTTAGCTTAACATGGTTTTTCACGCTATTTCAAGCCTAGGCTCAAACTAAAAACTTGGCCCAAGACTTTTGAGGCTACGGGGTCGTTTTCTTGAATACTTACCCAGTAAGCGCTTACTGATAAAATTGAGCATTATCACCTACCATATCAGACTACATTTTAGTCTCTTCAAAACGGTATCATATGCAACAATTTACTCGGTAAGTGCTTACCGAATAAGAGTTGTCGATCTCACTTACTGAATAAGACTTTCGGTTCATGCCATCACTCTTATCGGATAAGATTCTAGTTTTTGTCATGTGCATCTTGTAAGATAAATTGACCCGGTAAGCACTTACCGAGTAAGTGCTAAGTATAGGCCAGGCCTAGGATGGGAATTAGGCTTTTTTATAGTTCATTATACTTGAAAACTAGTACATACATAAAATTTTGAGAAGTAGCTAAGTTTTTAATATAAAAAAAAATGCATTCAACCCTCACTTGTGTTTATTTGGCTCAATAAAACACAAAAACTGCTAATGAGGCAACCTGAGAATGGTGTGATGTCCTCAATGGTATACAATATGAATATGAATATGAATTCAATACAATCAATCATACATTAACCCTCAACACAAAAACCCTTTTCAACTGTTTACTGTTACTTTTCCCCTTTATCTATAGTAGCCACCGCCACCGCCACCATACGGTTGTTGACCATAACCACCACCACCACGACCCATCATCGGGTTGTAAGTTCCAGCCATGGCTGGGCCAGGTGGAAAACCGGCCGATGGAGGTTGCATCTGGAATTGACCCATGGGCTGGTTCACACCTCCGTAGCCCGCTCCATAGCCACCAGGTCCAGCCATGCCAGAACCCATCATGGGGTTTGGTTGCGGTCTGAGTGCACCCGCACCCGCACGTCCAATTCCAGAGCCTGAACCCATCGCCTTACCCATGCTTACGTTCGAGACCATAGGGGTTGTGCTCGCTTTCTCCATTCTCTTCTCCTTCCGATTCAACGCTTCAAAGTCGACTCCGATATCCGACAACGGGTTCGTTTTAGCTGATGCCACATACACAGAGATTAATCATCAAGATAAGTTCGATAACTAAAAACTTACGAAACCCATAAATGAAAAGCAACTCACATCCGGCTATATTCAGATTCACCAGCCCTCGGTTCAACGTATCTGCCCAAACGGTCGATTTCGTCTCGAATTTGGATGGCTGTTGAGGAACTATAGCAAGAGCACCACTTGAAGCGTTGAGAGCCGGCGACTGTGGCTGTTGATAGAAACTTGAAGCGTTCAACTGTGGTGCAGCTGGTGCGGTGGTAACTTGGGAAGCCATGGGTGGAACCGGAGCCGAAGAACCCTGAGTGTCAAAACCCCCGTAAACGTTACTCAAATGAGCAGGTCGCCCATTGGAACCTGGAAAACCTGCCTGTGAGACAGCACCCATCTGAGATTGAAAACCACCATGGGGCTGGAAACCATCTTGGTGTGGCGTTGGTTGACCGGGTTGACCTTGGAAAGTTGGTGGGAACGGGGTCTGGTTAGGTTGAGTTTGAAACCCGGGTTGACCTTGGAAACCCGTTTGAGATGGAAAGCCAGTTTGTGATGGAAGCTGGCTAGGTTGAGTTTGAAAACTTGTCTGTGAAGGTCCCACTGGCGGCAGTAGATCCGCTAGAATATCGGTGCTAGAGTCGTAACTGCCTCCATATCCAAAGTTATTCCCGGATTCCGAGACCGATTGGGGTGGTTCAGCGTTTTGACCAAAGACGGATACAGATGTCGACTGGGGTGGTGCTGAAAATCCATCTGTCGAACTCACCGCTCTAAAAGGACCGTCACCAAATGGATCTTCAAACGGCTACATAAACAACACGATATCAGTTTGACGACATAGATCAGCATGAATCATCCAAAAAGTAATACGCCCATGGTCATCAGTAAAGAAGCATTTCAAGAGGGCAATTTGGTCATTTGACTAATAGTCAAACATTCATTCTAGGATATTTTAGGTATTTGAGTTTATAAAAACGAACCTGACTGGAGCTAACAGATGCTGAAGATGCAGCCACAAACGTCTGACCAGGAGGATTCGAGTCCGTAAAAGCATCAGCTACAGAAGTGGCAGCCGTAGTCGGGACGAGAGCCAATGCATTCACAGAGAAAGTGTCCGACGGAGAACCAAACAAGTCCATTTCCGATGTTGGCGGGGCCGATGTCGGTGGGGCCGCTGTTGTCCACACCAAATTTTAAATGTATATTCACATATGAATAATCACTACAGATGATTGAAATATGTTCATTCTCCCATTAATGAATAAAAGGGAGTACTTCACCTGGAAAAGAACCACGGGGATCAAATTCATCAAACCCATTATGTTCCTTATTTGAGGTGGCAGCAGGTGGAGGAGGTGCAACAGCTACTGGCGGTGGAGCAGCTGCAGGAGCCTCAGGGCTGCTAGAAACTGTCGTTTCAGGCTTGGCGGTTACAGGCGGGGGTGAAGATTTCACCTCTCCATCCCTTCAAACAGTATAAAAGTCAGACTCGATTCAACATAACATACCACCAAAGAGATTCTTCACATGTGCATACCTCTCATTATACACAGGGCTACGACCACCACCCACGGCATCTTCATAACTAGGAGGTACACCGAGATTTTGTTCAGAAGATCTCCGTTCAAGAGGCCTGGCCCAAACAAGAGAAGACGAAAGAATTTGTTTATCAACACTGTGTTGGACATGGAATCCGATTTGTAGACAAATCGACAACGGCTTGAAGGACTAATTACAACAAGAAAAGGGTATTAAATGGATAGCTAGATTACCTTCCATCTTGAGATTGATCATCAGTTTTCGCATAGCTTCCTCTGCAATAAAACAAAACAGAAACTAATGAAGTTCATATTATATGCTCTCCGATGAGCATAAAAAATTAATACGAACATCAAAGATACGTGCTACCAAAAAAAGTCAAAGACTTAGGCTGGGAATAGGCCCAGTGTAAGCTGGGTCGGGACAAGGCGGACTAGGGGGCTGCCCAGTTGGATGCCCGATACCGCCTGGGAGGCGTGCGTGCGTGAGTGTATTCGGTGGTAGTCGTTCGAGAGGTTCGATCCCGCCATGCCTTCCAACAAAAAAAAAAGATACCTGCTACATAGTTTTCAAAATACCAAAGTACCAAACCAGTATATACCACCCGAAGGTGGTGTATGGGGAGGGTAACAAGTAGGCAGACTTGACTTCTACCTCAAAGAGTAGAGCGGATGTTCTACATAGTTTACAAGATGAGCAACCAGAAGCATTTATTGATAACATCTCCTTAGTCTCGTTCTAAAATATCTTGTGAAATTTCATCATAGTTTTCCGATTTTTGGATAGAGTTATAAGTTACAATTACCTATTTGCCCATTGTTTGTAAGTAACAAAACTCTAAAGAGGTCGACCTAGGTCCACGGTGCCTTTACTTTGTCAAAATTAAAGGGTACTTTAGACATTAAGAAATTGTCAAACAGTTCAGAAAGTACCCATCAAAATTTGCAACTTATAGGGGATGGGGCAATATACCCGGATGCTTTTGGATGGAATTTAGGGGATTGAGAAATATAAAGAACAGAAGAAAAAAAATAGTTCTCCCTCCATCTCAAAATAAATGTCCAAAATGAAAAAGGCACACGGTTCTAGAAATGTGTAACTATAACACTTTTTAATCAGCCAATTGACAATTTTACCCTTTTATATTAGAGGAAGTAATTAATTTGTTTCTAGAAATGTGTAACTATTACACTTTTTAATCAGCCAATTGACAATTTTACCCTTAATAAATTTGTTCATCTCATAATTAAGGGCATAATTGGAAAATAGGCCCTTACTTTTAAAAATGGGAACATGTTATGGGACAAACTAAAATAGAAACATGGACACTTATTACTTCTACAAGAATTGCAGATTTAGTGCAATCATAACAAGATACAAAGAGTATGCATATACCTCGAAGAATATTGTCCTTCATCTTCATAAGCCCGTTCCCTTTCTCTATCAGAGCTTCTACTTCTTCGGCCATAGTTGTCACCATCGACACTTCTTCTACCTCGGTATTCATCATCCCTATAGCGATCCCGACCGTAGCGTTCTTCACCATATTTATCATCACCCCATTCTCTTTCTCTCCCATACCCATTACGATCCTCATCTCTACTTCCATAGCGATCATCATCAAAACCTCCTGGACCCGGGTACGATCCAGGCCTGTACTTCGGTCCTCCTGATGTATTGTGAAACCTGGTTCGAATGTTACAATCACGTCTCATCAAAATTGCAAATTTCCCATGTTTGGAAAGTTTTCAGGTTACAATTACCGATTTGTCCATTGACATCATAGTAAATTCATGATATTGATTTGTGGTACTGAAGGGTAACTTGGTTATTTGATGGATAGTAGCAAACTAGTAGATTTTATTGGGATTTATTTATAAAAAAAATTGAAACTTGAAGATACGCTCACAAAAGTACTCAAAATAAAAGGCAGCGATAGAGGAAAATTTAGAAGTAAATCTTGATCGAAATTCACTATATTATGTGTCGATATGCTTGATTTGAATCTTTAATGTACTAACTTGTCCCAATTGGCAGCAGCCTTCTGCCTAACTTCTTGTATTTTCTCTTTATCGTTCACCAGCGCCACAAGACTCTGTGATTTCTTCCGCACATTGCTCCCCTGATCCCTCGCATTATGATCAATATACTGAAATTCTGACAATGTCTACCACAAAAAGAAAAAACATGCAAACAAATAAGCAACACACCAAGGAAATAGAAAACTATGCTTTCCCAAAATACCCTTCATACCCACCAAGATAATCACAATGATAATCTAAAGATAATGACACTAGAATGTAACAAGTTTTGAAAGAATAAAAAACAATACCGTTATCTGGTACGCATGTTCCCTAATCTCGTTTATGACACGCTCCGACCCATTTGCTACCAAGTATTCAAGAACCGTCAAACCCTGATGCAAAAGCAGGAACGCATTCAGGTTACGTTTTCCCACTCAAGAAAGTGTCAATGATGCTTAAAAATATATTTACGCATGAATCAGAGAAAAATTCACTATTAGCTTAGAAACGTGTGGTGAGTGAGCAGGACTCGACGGGACTAGACTGATCATGTGAGTGTGAGGTAGGCAGGTGAAAGAATTGTGGAAGGTTTCAGGGTTTTGATTTGACATGGGTAATTTAGTAATTTACCAATCTTGACTCTATCTATATGATTTTTGGGGCAACAAATTTTTGTTCTGTCCAATTACCATCCTTCCCTCGTATCAAATAGACCCGAAAGGACCAGCATAGGGGTATGATTTCACATATGAAAGACCCAAACCTTGTACACGTGACGCCAATTTTTCCCAGTATCGTTAACACGCTTCCAAATCACTGACATGATCATCTGGTATTCATGACTGCATACGCATAAAGAAGGATGAATTTAGTTGGGCAAAAAGAATCATTTATTAGTTCTTTATTTGCAAAGGAAAAACAAGCATATCATACTAATTTCTTGAAGCCAGTGCAATATCAGCAAGAAGCGATCCATGAGGACCCCAAGGCTCATTACTGGTGGCATCAAGAACCTGTGAAAACATGGATTGAAGCATTAACGAAGCGGATTCAGGTAAATTTGGTGTAACTTATGGAACCTTAACGAGTTCAACCACAAAAACTTTTAAACAAAAGAACGTTTCAACGGGACTAAAACCTTAAGAAATGCTGAATGTTCTTCAAAAAGTCTAAGCAATCATTATGATCATGCAAGTTCCCATTATATATATATATAGATGTGTGTGTGCATATATATAGAGAGAGAGGGGGGGAGGTTCAAGGGAAAACCTCAAAAAATCAGAAAATTGAGGAACACCTTCGTAGCCCTTCATCTGGACCGTATGCACTTGTGCATAGAAGTAAATTAAGTTGTTGTTTGGTTTTTATGCACATGTTTTTTGGTTTCTATGCACAAGTGCATACGGTCCAGATGAAGGGCTACAAGGGTGTTCCTCAGTTTTCCGTTTTCTTGAGGTTTTCCCTTGAACCTAACCCTATACATACATATATATATATATAGGGAAGGGTTCAAACAAGAACCTTGCTATTTGCAAGAACGCGAGAACCTTCGTCCATGTACAAAATCATATATGATTAATGTACAAAATCACATATATAATTCACGTACAAAGTCATATATGATTCATATATAAAATCACATGTACAAAAATCACATATATAATTCACGTACAAAATGATATATGATTCACATATAAAACCACATGTGTAAAATCATAGGTGATTTTGTACATGGACCACTTCCCTTTTTTTGTTAGTGTTGAATCATATATGATTTTGTACATGGGCGAAGGTTCTCGCGTTCTCGCAAATAGCAAGGGTTCTCGTTTGAACCTCCAAACACACACACACACATATATAATATTCTGTCACTTGCCAAGGCAATAAAGTACAAAAACGATCATATTCCCAATATAAAACAAAAGCGAATAAGTGGGTATAATAAAGGGCAATGACATGATAAGGTGTAAGCCCTTGGTGTAAATCCAATAAGGGGCTTTGTAAATTTTACACTCCTAAATCGTAATAATGATTCAATCATGGATATTAAACGAGATAAAGCAAGAACTTCACCTTCTGTTCTATTGAAGGAACTTTAAGAACTTTCTTGTTGACTCCTCTCTTACTGCATGATATGAATTATAAAATCAAACATCATGAAGCTATAAAAATTAAAGTAAATTTTATATTTATAGATATCAAATCGAACATACATGTCCCTGACAGTTTGATCAAAGGCCTTCTTCATTGTCCCGAAGAAGGATGCAAACGCTCTCCAACTGGAACACGCTAAAAATATCATTCAGGTTCAGAAGAAAATCAAGAAACTAGGAATAAGATTCAGCTCAAAATAGTTCAGCAAAAGAACAAGTTGTAGAAACCACTTATCAACCTATTCATCAAAGTTCAAATCGAATCACCAAAATACCATTTACAGATAATTATAAAGTTTGAAGTCATATAAAACAACGTCCCACTGGAAGTTACTAGTAGCAACATGATGTTGGACATGTTCAATAGAAATACGTTAAACATATTCTAAATGCTGATAACGATCAAGTGTGTGATATCCTATAATCCAAAACTTACTAGATTTCATCCAATTCTGTTGCCATTTATTGTAAGTTGACAACCCAAATCTAACCCTTAGCATTATGAATTTATGATCAAAACAATTACACTAGGTAAATTAACTATTTCCCTAAATCTTCAAATAGGATTCAAGGTAATCAAAAGCAGCAATCTACTATTAAATTTAAAACTGAAACCAATGAATTATAAACAAACACATCTAGCATAATGATTGATTAAACCCTCCAACATTGCACTCAGATTTTTTTGATGAAATTGCTCAAAAACCTAACGATCAACAACAAAACCCAGAGAAAATCACCAATGTACTCCAATAGTTTCTTCGATATCATGACAAGATTTAAAGGGAATGCCAAAACAGAAAACCCCATTTCACCATGGAACTTAAAGATGGAATTCACCCAAAAACAATACATCAAACAGTTGGTGGGCATACGAATCGTAACCGTAAACACCCACACAAACATATAAGCTACAGATACCCAATACACATATGATCACTATTATTCAATTTCCCTTAGAAATTCAAGAGAAACAAAACAAGATCTGAAAGGAACAAACCCAGATCCAAGCAAGTAAAATATATCAAACCTGGTCAAACTGAAGGTGGGCAGATCTGATCAAATTGCTATGTGGGTGTTGTGGGAAACGATCAGTGTTGAGATTAGAAAGCAAAATTGGAATCTAAAAGAGGGGTTTTGAGTTGAAATTGAATTGAAGTGAAGAAATCAAACAAGAGATGGTGGATTATTGGGATTATAGTGATTCTTGGCGTTTGTGTAAGCAAGAAACAACAATTCACGGAGGATAGAGAAAAGATAGGGAGGGTGACAGGACGATTATACGGAGAGATTTGTGGGATTCAACGAGTATTTTGTTCAAGAAATTGAGTGAAAAAAAAAATGGCTTCTTTTACTTTTTCTAGGTGGTACGTTAGCAAGTCTTTGTTGGTGTCTGCTATCACTTCCCATTCGAAACAAATTCAGACCATTTTTATTATTTAAAGTTATTTTATTCATTTATGTATTTATATTTATATTTATAAGCATGTCAATTTAAGAGAAAGCGGGGAGCAATCTCAGTCACACATTTTCGGTTACGGTGGGACGTGATCACAGAGGATTGACGCGATTCAGGGAGGGTAAAGATTATTAAAGGGGGGACCACGGTCAAAGCCGTCTTTATTGACCGGATGAGTGGCTGAAATTGTTCATCACGTTTTTTGTTAAAAAGTTATGTTTCTCGTTGAACCTTTCTCGTATCAGATAAAACAAAGATGTGAATAGGAATGATACCAAATCAAATGAATTATACCTTATTTTAGAAGGTGTTTTTGAAGAGGAAAAAAATGGAAAGGGAAGAAGAATAATGTTTGTAATTGTATTTTTGAAAAGAAAGGTAAGTAAATGGAAAAAATGAATTTTATTCTCTTAAACAAATGAGTTGGGGATTGGGTGGCGTGAATTTCGAACCCAACGAAGTCCCTTATGTTGATCGTGTTTGGAGTTCCCAGATAGAAAATACTAGGGCAATTCGGTCATAGGTGTTGTGAAGTCTGGTTGTGGGTTTATTTTGGTTTTTGGTACCTAGTCTTGTGTTGGTTTGCTATTGCCTATTGCAACCCGACGTTGAGGTTGTGTTTAGTTTGTGTTTCTTGTACCGTTGGTTTGTTTTGATGGTGGTTGGTAATAAAAGTGCTTTTACGTTTCAAATAAAGAGATTTGTTGATATGTAATTTGTAAATGATGGCCAGCTTAGTTGGTTTGATGCATGAGTTATAGTTCTCATATAGTGAAGGTCAGGAGTTCGACTCCTATTGGACTCAATTGTGGAGGATTTTCCCTGAATAGGTGCCGGGTTCGAATCTCATCTGATTCCTTGAAGCCCTTTAAATGGAAACTGGATGACTAGGATGGGAGTGGTTATTATCCTTGGAGAGGTTTCGAATTTGGGTCATCGTAACTTGGTGTCATGATGGCACGATGATACTCCGTTGCACCAACATGTCATTCAAAAAAAAGATATGTAATTTAAAATGAAAGGTTGAATGGTTTTGTAATTTTAGTAATACTTTTAAGAGATTTTAATTTCTCTCATTTCCTTTCCTTATATTTCCTTGTATTTTCTTCCTTTAATGTAAATTTTCGTTTAAATTGTTCTCTTAAACGTGGGATTAAATGAAAAAAAGTAAAAAGAAATCAGAACCCCTTAAAAAATTATTAAAATTATAAAGTAACATTAATTGATATACTCAAAAAAGTATATTTGTAAAATGGTACGTAGCTTTTCTTTTATTTCGTGTTAAAAAACATGAAAAATTATTTTATTTTTATTATTTCACTTCCCTCTCGTTAACACAAATAAAAAAAAATCTCGTTTAAATTATATTATTTTCTTTCTATTTTTCCCCTCATTTCTGTTTTGATTTTCGGCTTGTGAAAAATGTACACGAAAATGTTTTATCGAAGAGTTTCACAAAAGCTGTCAAAAAGTTTGAAGAATTTTAGAAGTGCATTATTTATTTTGCTCAGTTGGTCTTCTTAAGAGCGGTAATCGGGAGGGGGGGTTGTGGAAGGGATCTCAGTCTACCCGCATTCGATCCCAAGGGGAGACAATTGAGGGCATGAAGAGTACCCAGTTCTTGGGTTGGTTCAGTCAAAGACTATGGTGGGACTCTAGGTCCAGTATAAGCTGGGCAGGGACAATGACGGATAAGTGGGCTGCCCGTGAATGCCAGTCGGGAAAGTGTGCATGCGTGTATTCGTGATAGTCGTTCGTTGGTTTGATACCGCCATGCCTTCCCAAAAAAAAGTATGATGATGCAATTTAAACTTTCTTGACATAGATGAAAAACATACAAAACTAACGATCCTTTGGTCCACTTTATTTGCCACTCATTTTTCATACTACAATCTTTTCTTTCGTTGCAAATAATTTGTCATGCTTCAGTGTTATCGTACGTTACGTACCATTTTTCATATTTTTGTCCTATCGTTTGTTACATAAATCTATTAGTGGTACCCAAAAGGCTTTGATGAGCTTTCGTATTAAAAATCATGGTACCTAAAATGATGTTAGCACAAACTTGTTAAAGTCAGTTGTAACCAGAAAGATATCGAAAACACATGGGATTGATTCTTGTGTAAACGAAGGCCATTCAGTCTCACCGAAAAAGAACCAATTTTGAGCTGATCAATTTATGCGGCATTTTTCAACCGTTGTAATCCCTAATAGAAGGTTTGAATAAGAAGACTTAAATATCGTTAAAACATAAGGAAAGGTTCATATGCATCTTCGAATATAAGAACGATACTGATATAAAAAAGTACGGAATTGGTAAGAGGTTCAACGAACACGACCATACTCGATGATTACAAAGAAAACAAGATCTAACCATAGAATTTGGAAAATATTATAAAACAGACCATGTCTGAAATCTGTCTTTAATAAGCCAAATTCACAGAATAAAACTTGCTAACCTAGCTGTGAATAGCTGTGAATAGCAGACATTTACTCGGTTTCTATCACAGAAAAAAAAGGAATGCTTTCATCACCCAACTCATTTGGATCTTAATATAGTTGAAGGTCAATTTGGGACCCAACGGTCATATCCGTTAGGCTAAAAGTAGAGCGTAAGCAAGTTTCAGCTTAATCAACTAATCGGGGTTTTATAAAGATGGTCGGCGATGATATGGTTAAAGAATACAAATTTTAATTCTCTCATATGATCAATTGGATTATAAACTATACAATGGTTAACAAGGCTTTTAGGTCAAAAAAGGGTAACCTCCGTTAGTAGAAGTTAACCCGTACTTCCATTCGGCTGATCTTTTGCTTTTTCATAAACCGTCTCTAAGCATTCTTTCGCCCTGTGAACCTTCGACTGCAGGTAGAAACTCCCATTCTTTGCGTTTCGTTCAAATAGAGTATCGTATTTCTGTACAAAACAATAATGTGTGGCCAAACGTTAATGAAACTTCTACAAAGATGCGATATAAAATGGCATGGATATGGGAACATTTTTACACGTCGAGCCTCTTATTACCCATCGAAACGTTATTTTGCCTGTTGTATTTCCCAATTACCAATTATACATCATTACGTATCTAAAAGATTCGCTATATGGTTCTCTAAAATAGAGAAAATTAAAGGAAACTCCGACGTTAAAGAATTCTCTAAAACTTGATGTATAGAAAGAGAAATAAATCTTTTATTCATTCCCACCAATAAGATTGAATCATTATTATTTTTGTATAACTCTTTTTAAAAAGTGTGCTAGGATGATAAATTTATAGAATAGTTTAATGATTGAAATCTCTAAAATAGAGAATCCATTGGAGTTTAATGTAATTTTTTTAGAGATCTTTTTTTTTTGACGGCAGTTAAACACACGCACACGCCCCGACCGAAGTCGAAGAGGTATCCGGGATCCATTCGGGCACCCGACTAATCCTCTCGACCATGGAAACCGTTACCGGCCCATAGCCTCACCCATGTCCGGCCCGAAGGTCGACCCATGAACTGGGGTGTCGCCTCATGTTCCCCCTTCGAATCGAACCCAAGTAGACAGGGATACCATGCACTGCCCCCCTCAGGATGTTACCGACCGTTGAGCTACAAAGGAATTGACAAATGTCCTTAGTTTGTGCATGGGGGGATTAGAACTTGGGTGGGCACTATTAACTAATCTTTTAGAGAAATTCTACAGAATCTTTTGGAGATGTTCTAATAACTAATTAAGATATCAATTATCAAGTACTCGCCTGCGCTATTTCTTCCCATGATGACTGCTCGGTGACACCAAGAATTTGCCTGGCCTCTTGTTCCGTCATAACTTTGCTTCCTTTACGAACGGCATTTTGTAACGTTTCTTGAGCGACACCCGATTTTGAAGCATCTGCAATTGACCACATATGATAAATTATAAAATAATACAGTTTAGGACTGTTTTTTTAACTTTATCATAATGCTATTGTTCGTATAATTGAGAAACAAATAAAATAATAGTTGTCCCAAAATACCCCTAATCTATCTTTTACACCGCATAAAGTGTAAAAAATGGAACAGTATTTTATAATACTTACAAATAAATAGTAACAAGTGTGTTCTGAAATCAACATGTCAAGACCTTACATAAGAAACATCTCAGCAGTCACTAACGAAAAGCAAACGCCCAAATGATACACGAAAGGTACTTTTGAGTGGTCCCTACGGCCAAAGTGTGTTTTAAAGCACCAGTTGGATGATTACTGCTGTATTATATATACTATATGAGACGCGAATTATTCGCAATAATGAAGGAGATCCAAGCAAGCATTACCACTTTTCATCGGCATGTTAAGTGAACTTTTTTTCTTTATATGGCTGTTTATTTATTTAAAGCATGCATATCACATGATTGCATAATGAACAGACATCCATCATGGAATCTAGAATCCAAAGGTAGCTTGACACTCTCCAAAAAGGTAAAGTAATACAGGAAAAGTAGCATCACTCATAAAAAAGTAACCACATGTATTTGTACATATGAGCCTAAAAGCATCAACAGTAATACATAGCATGATGTATCACATGAATGACTCCAAACAAATGATTGATGATAAACTGAAAATCAAAGCAAGTATATTTCATACTAAACAACAAAAACAAAAGTAGGCCACATTATCAAGATCCAACAAAAATAATGGATACCATATCAGATAATTATACATATTTTAAATTTGTAACACTAAACAATTCTACTGGATTTAACCCATTTGGCTATATATGATGTTATAGCTACCGGCTCTAAGATATTTACCACCATTTCTACAGTTGGTAATAACTATATGGTCAATGTAGAAAACCTTGTATAAACACAGCACTCAAAGAGTGATCTGCACTATGAAAATTCATCTAAATACATAGAGTTGAACACTACAAATCAACATAAGGCCATGGTTTCAGAAACTTACTTTGAAGGGCCTGACGATATGCTTGAACAAAAGCCCTTGCCAGTATTCCAGAACCCATTACAATCAAATTTGCAAGAATCTTGGCAGCCTGCACAAACGAGTCCATGATGCAGGTTAAAACTTCTGAACTACATATGATTATGCATAAATCGGTTTTCCATCAATAGCAAGTTACAAATTTTGCTGACAAATCCTTGCGAAATTAAAACAATGGGTCATCCAAAAGAATTACATGGAAGGAAACGATATGATGATGCATAGTATGATCAAGTGAAAACCTGAGATTGAAACCAAATATGATCAACGATGGATTTTGCATGAAAACCAAAAGAATACAAAAAGAAACACCAAACAAGCATTTGGCAATCATTTAGAATGAATTCTGAAGTATTTGGACACCTAAGGTTTTGTTAAAAACTTGTGACAACCGACTGTCTTATAGTGGTCTCCAGTGCACCATTGTAAATAGAAGAAAGCCACATCCGAAGATAAATCTATTGATTTAAAAGCTTAATATATCACCATTGCAAATGAACCGATGATACCTTGTGCACACAGTAGTAGATAGTGGGTCCCTTATCTAACACCCCTCCTCCAGTGACCAAGATACCATAAACTCAACCCCAATGGGGCAGCCTACTGGTTAAGGCTTGGTGTTGGGGAAAAACCCACCCAAGTTCGAATCCGGGGGTGAGCAACCAGGGGCCACTGAGTATTAATCCCAGGGGAGCATGCTTTAGCTCTCGGTAAAAATTACCAAGGATGTAGCCTGGGCAAACCCAGGTGAACCTTATCAAAAAAAAAGATACCATAAACTCAATATGCTGAGAGCAGAGCCGAAGTCCTACAATCCATTTCAAGTTTAGGTTCCCAGATGTAATTGAGGGAAAATGGTCTTGCAATTTGAGCAATCAATAAGCATAAAATAAATACATTCATCATGATAACATATCTAGAATGTAATTTATTAGTCCTCCAGGTTCTACAGTCCATCTTACAATTTAAATTGTCTTAAAAACAAATCAAACTTTTAAGGTTGAAGTATTACATTTTTAGTATTAGTGGCATAACATTATCTTCACAAGAGTTATGTCCATACAATCAAAGCTTTACACTCTACAAGACTTGTACAACCTTAATAACTTCTTTAAGATGTATTTTAGCCTTAAGATAACTTAAGAATCAATCCATGATATAAACTATAGGTACGCCCTGAAACCATCAATAAGTAAAGCAACCTATAATCGAATTAGCAAGTGAATACATTCATGTAACATCGTACTTGGAACTAACATTTTGACAAGTTTATGTATAAAAACGTATAAAAATTATGAATTCTACCAAAATAATTTAAGCTACAACCTACATAACTTCAACGATGTGAGGAGGGACAAGCGGGAAAGAATTTGAGATGGGTGACTGAGGTTAGACATGGCAACTTTTTTCCAATGATAGGATCTCTGATAGGAGTACTTGGAGATGCAAGACTACAGTAGCAAACCATGTGTTGGGAGCTTTAGCTAAAGTGGCTTAGACATTAGAACTGTAGACATTTCTAATGACAAGATCCCTAAAGGGGTTCTCGGGGTTGCACGACTAGGGCGGCAGACGATGAATAGGGAGCTTCAGCTAAAGTGGTTGGGATGAGAGGAGATTGGAAGGGTAAAAGGTAAGATGGATTTGGGACATCAATTTCGAACCCTTAAAGTAAACACCTAGGGATTGTTTGGTACAAAGATTTGGAAGCAGAGAAATGGAAATGAATGTGAATCTCTTGTTTGGGAGAATTGACATCATTTTGGACGGAGAAATGGAATTCTCTAGGAATTCATTGTAGTGTAAAAATTGAGAAATGTAATTCTCTCCATTTTGAGGAGAAATTGTGAGAGTTGGTGTCTGACTTATTCAATTTCAAACCCGAGTCGACTTCTCATCTCAATCTCACTCACGTCTCACCTGAACCACCGACCACCTGCATCGCCAACGATTGCCGCCGACCACCTGCATCGCCAACGACCGCCGACGACCACCTGCATCGGCGATGACTCTTCGACGACCGTCGAGAGTTGCCGCCTGATGTTGCCGTCCAGGCAACATGCGCCACCATTTCTCCGTTTTATTTCTCTGATGATACCAAACAAGAGATCAATTTCCAATTCTCTACCCCATTTCTATTTCCATTTCCATTTCCAATTCTCTCCAATTCTTTTCTCGGTACCAAACACACCCCTAATTCAATTATAAGCGACTAGCCTTTTAAGCTTTATTCTTTGACGGTTTAAACCATAATCTGAAATTACAAAATATAAATGAGTTCCATTCCAGACAATGTTATTGTTTCAATAAATTATCTAACAAACTATTATCAAAGTCAATCAAGTCTTTTCGTAGTGGATAACCTCGATTGCATGAATACATATACTAATAAAATGATTATATGCCAAGTTGCCAACAATACCTTAGAAAGGTTTATTTCGACTTTTATATTTCTTCCAAAAAGGATGCCGAAAGCTAAGATGGACCTTTGATCCTCTAAAACTAAGGTGGCGTTGCTTCACATAATGTTTTTGGATGGGAAGGAATTTGAAAGGAATTGGAATGGAATGTTGTCAGGTTTGACCACCTGTTTAGTTGACAGAATTTGAGGGGGTGCTTGGTTGGGGGTATTGCAGGGTAAGGAATGGGAATGATAATGAAAACTGC
>LUCG01144495.1:0-12277 GCA_001633085.1 Carthamus tinctorius
GCTTCTGGTACATGTTTGGATGGACTAGCTTATAAGCTAGCTTATTTTTGTCAAACACAACCTTAATAAAGACACCTAACAATATTAGTCTTGAGGGAGCAAACCAAGCAAAATTACATACTACAGGGTTTTTCTGCAACAAATTTTTTATAGAGGCTAAAGATGAGAAAAACAATAAACGATAAGGACCAAAATTGCAATTCACTCTTTTAACGTCTTATTAAAAGATAAATGGTTTTAATAAATTTTAAAATATTATTATATATAAATCTTATGAAATCCCTTTAAATCACACCCATTTCTTTAGGAGGTGTTTGGTTCCAAGATTCCTACGAAAATTTGAAAGAATTGGAATAATCAATTTCATTGACCAAATTCCATTTGAGCGTTTGGTTTACCTTTGGAATAGAATTGAGTTCCACACATTCCACCGTTTACGGATTTGGTTATTCCATCACAATCAAAAAAGAATTCAATTCAATTCCATCCCATTTACCTAAAAAGACAAAACTATCCTTATATTTCCAACCTGATTTACCAACCATCGTCGACCACCATCGTTTTAACCCACCGCCACCGTTCTAAACCACTATCAATCACCAACGGCCTGACCCGTCACCGACCACCATCGCTGACCACCAGCATTATGAACCACAATATCTGGATTTTTTTTTGAAGGGTATCCGAGGCTTTGCCCCGACTAATCCCGGCAAGGTTCACCGACAACTAAAGCATGCTGCCCTAAGTTATTAATCCCCAGTGGCCACAATCTAAAGCATGNACACAATATCTGGATTTTGGTTTCAAAGTTCTCGAAAAAGGTATTTTGGCCATTTATTAGATATTTGTCTTGTCCTATCTTGTCCCATCTCATCCGGTTTGCATACCAAATGCTACCCAAGGGCTTGAGGTTACTCCATATTATTGAGTAATTTTAGAGGTGTTACAATTTTTGTTTCCTTTCTGTTACTCGGTTTTGTCATTTTTTTTAATTGTTTTTTCTGTTATGTTTAGGCTTCAATAATGTCCACCCCTTCTTATATCTTTCAATGTCTATATTGTAAGTCTAAAATTTCATCTATATTGTAACGACCCTTTATATAACGTATCCATATATTAATCATCACATTTCTATATATCAAATTACAAGCATTAAACCATATATAATTCTAATGAAGATACAAGATTACATAGTGGTGGTGATCACAAAATGTGACACGGACTAACGTAATCTTGACGAACGACATACCAAGCATTGCAGCTATGGCATGTTGTTGGGATCGAAGGAACGACCCAATTTTTCTGTTGGTCTTTCTTTTCGTCTTTGGGTGGTCCTACGCTTATTAGGCGCGCAGACTTGATGAATTTTCTCACCCTTCTGATGATGTCTACTGGATCAGCTTCGCCAATTATCGTTGCTGTGTTCTTGGAAGGATCAAGAACTATGGAGTTTACTTCTTCTATGGATGAGATCAACATCATCACCTTCTTTCTGCACTTCAAACAAAGTAGACGATCCACCGACAAAACTGTTTTCTGCAAACACAATTACAGAAATTATGTAACAAATAATGATGAAGAAGTTTGACACAAACAGATGGTAATTTAAGTTGTGTCAATTAACTTTGAGTAGATAATGGAACCTTTGTCATTAGGAGGATGGTTAATGGTGGCAATATATGTGTGTGTGTGTGTGTGTGTTCAGTTGGAACTTGGAATGAGTTTAAAGGTGTTATGCACTATGCATCTCTCCTGGATTTGGTTCCAATCCAAGTATGGTTTATAGTCTTATTATAGAGATTGGTCTCTTGCTATTCACACATGAATACGTGTGTTTGTGACCATGCAATTGTATGTATTAATGTGAATGTCAATTTAGGTAGTTAAGAGAGAGAGAGAGAGAGNGATGGAGGTTGACAAAGGACTAAATAGATGGACACAGTTGGTTGGAATAATATGTTGATTAAAGGGTACTTAATGGTTCACTTACTACATCCTCTACACATTCAATGTCAAGTATCAATCTCTCTCTTGTGGATCCACTGTATGGAAAAGTCTACCTACATCATCTGCACCTCCAAATCCCACCTAAACGGAATTTTACTGAGATTGTCTGGTTTGAAGTTATGTTGAGTAATCGGACTCATACCTCAGTGTCATTTTGTCACAAGTTATTTGATTAATAATCTTTATGGTTTTGGTTACATGGTGTGCCCGGAGGTTGCAAGGAGTGTATCAACAAACAACATTTTTATTTATACGTATAATTTTTACAGACCAAAAAGTATGATGTACATTAGTCAAATGGTGTTTACATAATTACATCATCTGATATTCAAATTATTATAGCCCATGGGCCCAAATTTCATAAATGGTGTTTACATCATCTATCAATAGATATTCAAATTATTTGATTAGAAATATTTATGGTTTTGAAATTTTGTATCACTGTTTGTGGAAGAAGAAGAAAAAAAACAAGAACACAAAATTTACGAAACCTTACACACCCGTGAACAGCAAAACTACAGGGACCACCAATGTAATTCACTCTAAAATAAATTTCCGAATTAAACAACCTCAAGGCCCAAGGTCATCCTTTTATAGGCCATGGGCCCAAGTTTCATGTGGCATTAAGGTTTCATAAATTTTTTGTTCTTGTTTTACTACTTCTTCTACAGACGGATACAAATTTTCGGTATTTAGTAAGGTCAAAATTCTTATCCACAATATTATGTGTGTTAACCGAACTCTAATCTGTAACTAAAAGTTCAACTTTTGAAATGTTAAAACGCAAAAGTCATATGAAAAATAGAACCAATTATGCTTCTAATATCAGTATTATCATATATTTGTTTTTCATGATTTATAATTTACATGTTGTTTTTCTTTTAGAATTGTGCCGTGAAATGAATAGGATCACGTTCCATCATTGCTTTGGTTGTTGGTTAGGACAAAGGCCATCAATTAATTATACTAATTAATAGCCATCAATGTACAACTTATAATGCATAAGTACAATCGTTAATGCATAAAAATTAATTTCTATTATATTAATTAAAACAAAAGAACAAAAGTAAAACATAAATCAAATTATATATAAGGTAAGTTTCAAATCCAGTGATTTTAATTTGCTTTTAACAAGTTATAATAATCATAACAATAAATTGTTAACTGAAATTTTTAGTTTTCATACCTAGATAAGTTACATACAGAAATCCATATATTGAACTTTGACACTATCAGTAAATTGTATGCGTTCAAAGTTCTTGTAATAACATTTTTTTAAATATGGATTGTTAAACTTATTAATGATTATCTGTATGTGAGATAAGTACATTTTAATATAAAAAATATGGATGCATAAACTTACATTGATCGAAAATCCAAAGTTCCAAACTGAAACTAATCCTGAAATTCCCTTTTCTACTAGGCCTGGTACTAAGCACGATTATAAGGTACACTTTAATCAAAGAATTTTAGCAAAAATTTAAGTTATAATCAAGAGCAATTATGCAACAGTGCTTTTTGTATACTTTCTGAGGTTCGCTATTAATACAGACTTTATGCATATGAAGTCTCGGAGTAAGCCTACTATAGGCACGCAATCAAAGCCTGGGCTCCTCCAAATGCATATTTCACTCTTTCCTCATAGAACTACTTCACTATTGATCACCTAGGAATAGACGGTTTAATCTATGATTTATCCTTCGTATAAGTTGACAAGAATCTTCTATTTAACAACATCTTGTGATGGGCTGGCCATAAAATTGAGGCAAAATTTAAACAAGGAAAAGCTTAAGATTGATACCTAGGCACCCAAGCGGGGTTGTATTTTCATTTACTTAAAAATAACGTGCTAATTTTTGTTTTAGAAAGCTAAAGGCAATTTCATTAAACCACCAAAAATATATAATAAAAACAACCAAAATAGCAGGAGGCAAAAGCAACCAACCAAAGAACTAACAAAACAGTCCTTAAACAGGTTTGCAAGGAGCAAACCTGCATACCAACGTGCCCGATCAAACGCATAACTTTTTGGGACTTTGATCCATTGTGTGGAAAAGTCTACCTACATCATCTGCACCTCCAAATCCCACCTGAACGGAATTTTATTGGGATTGTCTGGTTTGAAGGTAGGTTGAGCAATCGGACTCATACCTCAGTGTCATTTTGCCACAAGTTATTTGATTAATAATCTTTACGGTTTTGGTTACATGGTGTGCCCGAAGGTTGCAAGGAGTGTATCAACAAACAACATTTTTATTTATACGTATAATTTTTACAGACCAAAAAATATGTACAGATAATAAAATGGTGTCAATAGATGTTCAAATTATTATAGCCCATGGGCCCAAATTTCATAAATGGTGTTTACATCTATCAATAGATATTCAAATTATTTGATTAGAAATATTTATGGTTTTGAAAATTTGTATCACTATTTGTGGAAGAAGAAGAAAAACAAGAACACAAAATTTACGAAACCTTAGACACCCGTGAACAGTAAAACCTTAGGGACCATCAATGTAATTCACTCTAAAATAAATTTCCGAATTAAACAACCTCAAGGCCCAAGGTCATCTTTTTATAGCCCATGGGCCCAAGTTTCATGTGGCATTAAGGTTTCATAAATATCTTGTTCTTGTTTATAGGCAGATACAAATTTTTGGTATTCAGTGAGGTCAAAATTCTTATTCACAGTATTATGTGTGCTAACCGAACTCTAATATGTAACTAAAAGTTTAACTTTTGAAATGTTAAAACGCAAAAGTCATGTGAAAAATAGAACCAATTATGCTTCTAATATCAGTATTATCATATATTTGTTTTTCGTGATTTTATAATTTACATTTTGTTTTTCTTATAGAATTGTGTCGTGAAATGAATAGGATCACGTTCCATTGCTTTGGTTGTTGGTTAGGACAAAGGCCATCAGTTAATTATACTAATTAATAGCCATCAATGTACAACTTATAACGCATAAGTACAATCGTTAATGCATAAAAATTAATTTCTACTATATTGATTAAAAGAAAAGAACAATAGTAAAACATAAATCAAATTATATATAAGGCAAGATTCAAATCCAGTGATTTTAATTTGCTTTTAATAAGTTATAATAATCATAACAATAAATTGATAACTGAAATTTTTAGTTTTCAAACCTAGATAAGTTACATACAGAAATCCATTTATTGAACTTTGACACTATCAGTAAATTGTATGCGTTCAAAGTTCTTGTAATAACATTTTTTAAATATGGATTGTTAAACTTATTAATGATTATCTGTATGTGAAATAAGTACATTTTTAATATAAAAAATATGGATGCATAAACTTACATTGATCGGAAATCCAAACTGAAACTAAACCTGAAATTCCCCTTTCTACTAGGCCTGGTAGTAAGCACGATTATAAGGTACACTTTAATCAAAGGATTTTAGCAAATATAAGTTATAATCAAGACCAGTTGTGCGACAGTGCTTTTTGTATACTTTCCGATGTTCGCTATTAATACATACTTTATGCATATGAAGGCTCGGGCTAAGCCTACTATAGGCACGCAATCAAAGCCTGGGCTCCTCCAAATGCATGGGAGCTTACGCTTTCATGCTTTATTTCACTCTTTCCTCATAGAACTACTTCACTATTGATCACCTAGGAACATACAGTTTAATCTATGATTTATCCTTTGTATAAGTTGACAAGAATCTTCTATCTAACAACATATTGTGATGGGCTGGCCATAAAATTGATGCAAGCTTAAGATTGATAGCTAGGCACCCAAGCGGGGTTGTATTTTCATTTACTTAAAAATAAAGTGCTAATTTTTGTTTAAGAAAGGTAAAGGCAATTTCATTAAACCACCAAAAATATATAATACAAACAACCAAAATAGCAGGAGGTAAAAGCAACCGATAAATTTATGTCCTATAAAATATACTATTAAGACACTTATACAATTTTAAGCATGCTATAAGCTTAGGTTTTACTTTATTTGGGCAAAATATAAGTCAAAACTAATTATGAAACACACATTTTGCAGCAACAAGACCAGCCATCATCATATTTTTTTAAAAGTTAATAAAAAACCATTACTAATAGAGTAATAATTATTGTTATTCTTTTATTAATCAATATATTCACTGATTTATTGAACATCTAGATTTCAAAATCTAAAAATTAGTTGAAAGTCTCAACCACTTTGAAAACTAGAACTATAAGTAACAAGTCTCGACCATTTTGAAAATTAGAACTAGTGTTAAATGTTAATTAGCCGTTATTGTATGGTTTTTAAAAAAAGCAATACCCTTATTACACATCTATCTTTCTGTTCATGAAGAGGGTGATCTGGAATTCGCCTAAAAAATGTTACAAATATTCCTTCGAAGGCTCATCATGACGATGACATTTGCCCCGCCATCCAAATGGTACAATGATATGATGTAATACTACTATAACACCCCAAGCCTAAAAAACAGGTTGACTCAATAACTTTAAGCTTTCGTATCTATCTTTATATTGTTGGAACATTTTCTGTTGAATTTAGACATATGCTCGTTTATTATGAAATTAGTACATTTTTGGTTGAAAAAGTGATTGTATTTGTTAATTGATTTCAAGTTTGTTTTCATTATGCCGATAGCAATCATTGTATCGAAATTATTTTATGTCATAAAAAAATAATGAAAGAATCGATTGTTGTTAAGTAAACATATTTTATAAGTGCTTTTAAAAATATGAATACGTGGTAGTTGTCTATCTTATATGAAACAGATACTAGTATTTCTATTTCCTCCCACCAAACACAAAGAGAGGAATAAAAGCAAAAGAAAATTAATTAAAAAAAAATTAAAACCATGGGGGTCCATAATTTATTAAAATAACTTCGTTAATTCAATGTTTGATGGCGACTTTTGATTTTTTTTAATGGTTTTTAAGTTTCTAGTGCTCCTAGTTGATTATTTTTTTTTTATTTTAATTATCACAAAAACTTTAATGGTTACTAAATTTACTTAATTAATTTGTTCGTATTAATTTCAAAGACTTTTAATTTATTTTCTAAACCCTTTAATGCTAGATTTGATGATGGTTTAATTATTCAAGGATGCAAAATAGAATATGTGGAATTCCTAGATTAATTTCTAAAAGAGTCTTTGAGAAGAAAAGTGGGGTTCCAACATATATAGTAAAGATTTGATCCAAGTCTAGTCGAAGTGGGACTCTAACAGATGAAGGGCTTAGAACGGCCAGGAGAGGGTCGGCGTGTCAGTCCCTAGAGTGGTAGACCTAGGCTCTGATACCATGTGAGAATATGTGGAACCCCTAGATTAATCTCCAAAAGAGCCCTTGGGGCGAGAAATTGGGTTACAACGAAGATTTGCTCCAAGTCTAACCGATGTGGGACTCTAACAACACCAACTCATAGTATTTAATAAAATTATATTTTGAAGTGTTTTTTGCTTTTTGCATTTCATAATATTTCAGAAGTTCATTTAATAATTTATGTTTTTTTTTCTCTTTTTGGTTTTTCCAGATCCATATATAGGAAAAAGGAAAACTCGAAGAATGAATCGATTTGATGCATCTGAACCATTAATCACACGATTTTTCGCTAATACACACACATTTAATAATTTCTCTTTTTTTTTCTCTTTTTGTGTGTGTGTGTATTAGCGAAAAATCGTGTGAAAAGCTAAGGTTAACGTGAAAGGCATGAAAGTGAATCTGAACCATTGATCACTTTTAATCTCATGTTTTTTCATGAATTGGGCTTTAGAATGAATCGATTTGATGCATCTTTATCTCGATGGATCTCATCTCAATATGCATCCACTTACTACACTCTTCTCACATTAACAAATTATTAAACCATTTAGATAAACAACGTTGATATGATCACACAAATTGAAACAACATTTTGCTTTATGACGTCATATTGTAAAGCTCTATATTGTCAATTAGTTGGTATTTATATTTATCGTGTTTTTATTTTGATATTATTGTTAGTGTGTGACTATATATACATACATGTAAATATAATACTACTATAGAATGGATACATGATAGGTATAATATGAAATTAAAAAAAGGAATTTATTTAGATAACTGGTCAAAGAGGATAATTGTTTTGTATTCATTTATTTGATTAAACAAACAATTCATTAATAAAGCTAAATAATTAATTAATAATTAATGTTTCTTTTATTCATGAAATGAGTGCTTGTTCTTACCTATTAAGATGCAATTATTATCAATTAAAAATGGATATTGTCAACAAAGTATATGGTTTATGAATAAAATAATCCCCAAAATTCAGACATGAAGCTTCTTTTTATTCTTTCCAACATATGTATTATAATAATACAGGTTTATAATTTAACACAAATTACATAAACTAGTTTTAACCTTTATTTTACATCGTTTTATGTATACGTGGTTATTATTAAATACTACAACAAAAAAGTTTTTTTTAACAACAACAGAAAGATCACGAGAGGACAGGAGCTTCGGCAAAGCTCACCCCCGCCAAATGGACCGAAATAGAGGAGAGCCAAAAGCAACTAACAAAAGACAGGAAACAGAGCACCTAGCGCAAGCGAAGAACACCAAAAAGACCAGCCACCAGACGAGAAAGACGCACCAGCTAGAAGCAAGCTTGAGGCGAATTGCACCAGAGAACCCACTTATGACTGAAACAAGGGAGCCTTGATCTTTGCTTGAGCCAGAAAAAGAGCACGCTTGAAGGTGACTGAGGAACAGAGTCTCTTTACCACATTGTGCATTGCCGAAGATCTTTCCATTTCTCACAGACCAGAGAAGCCAAATAAAGGAAAGATGACTCCCATAAAGGCCTTGCCTATTTCACCGTGTAAGTTCAGCAGATCGGCCCAACCCAATATTGAGAAGCTGGTCAGAGTGAGTAAATCATCAAACCCCCACCATATAAGAATCTCCTTAAGGATCCTGTTTGCGAAGGCACAATCTCTGAATATATGATCTTTGTGTTCGTCGGCCAAATCACAGAAAGGGCAGGACGAAGAAATAAGCGGAATTCCTCTTTTCTGAAGGTTGACCTTCGTAGGTAGCCGTTTGAGAGAGGATCTCCAAACCATAATGTTAACAGAAGACGAGACCCAGTTATTCCAGATAAATCGATGGTTGCATCTGGTTTTAAGAGAAAAATCATCAAAGGTTGTCCTTACTGAAGAAACCGTAAAGAAGCC
The DNA here is from genome assembly GCA_001633085.1 of Carthamus tinctorius. NCBI lineage: Eukaryota > Viridiplantae > Streptophyta > Magnoliopsida > Asterales > Asteraceae > Carthamus > Carthamus tinctorius. The sequence goes on from LUCG01144495.1 coordinate 9,228, forward strand.
CGGTTTCTCGAGACCCACTTGATCACCACTTCATGATTTTGAGAATTAAGATGTTCCTGAAACCAACAAGACGACGAGATATTTACTTTGTCGAAGTCCTTGGATATCCGCAAAACGTTGTTTCAAACACAAAGGATTCTTTCGCCTTTTACAACAATAGAGTTAACATTGAATCTTATTCAAGTGCATGGTTAATAACAATTTTCACTATAAATCTGCCATAAAGGCACAATAAGAACATGTGCTCTTACACACTGTTCCTAGCTAATCATCATTTTATCGTGATGTTCGCAATTAAAGGTGCATAAAAAACTGAATTTCCAATTTTGTGTAAAAGAATATCTGAAACCGGATTTTGAAAATCGGATTTTTTATGCCGACCGGTTTTAGAAACGGATCAAAAACCGATTAAAAGCAAGCACTCATTTAATACAAAATTATTTATACGTCTATAATCATTATATGTGATTTAATTAATTTGTTTTATTGAAGTTAGAAGTGTTATATTATAGAGAAATTAATTTTTTAGCCATTTAAGAATTTCTCTAGGCTCTAGCTATTTTCTCCTTAAAACCTTCAAAATAATCATGAAATCCGCTAAATTAAATAGCTATTTTCTCCTTAATTGGGCTCTAGCTATTTCGAAGGGTTGGTACGCCAATTAGGCTCTAGCTATTTTCTCACCAAAAATAGCTATTTTCTCCTTAATTCGCGTACCAACCCTTGGTCCAATCATAGACTGGGCGTCCCCCCAGCCCAGTCAAAGATTGTGGTTGGACTCTAGGTCCAGCATAAGCTGGGCTGGGACAACGACAGATTAGTTGGCTGTCCGTGGATGCCCGATACCACTAGGGAGGCGTGTGTGTGTGTGTGTGGTCGTGGTAGTCGTTTGTTGTTTCGATACCGCTATGTCTTCCAAAAAAACAATCAATTGTTTTAATTAATTTAGTGGATACCAATCGCCCCGTTAAATGGAATTTAGTGGATTTCATGCAACCCAATTTATCCAATTTAACGAATTTCATTTAGCGGATTTCATGACTATTTTGAAGGTTTTGAGGTGAAAATGACTAGGGCGTGTTAGAGGTATTTTTAAATGACTAAAAAAAATTAATTTCTCTATATTATATCTAGAAAAAAGTAATAATATTTATGAAATAGTTGGTATTTCGGTAGGCAAAAAGAGTAATCAAACAAAAATGAGAATAATAACTCCCTTTAAAAGTAAAACATGAATTAGTTAAAAATTAATAAGATCTCTTTTGTTGGAGAAGTTCCATACAAGGGGATAAGAGAATAACCCCCAAATTAAATTTAAGAAAAAACATTTTCATTGAAATCTGAATTTAACATGTTTTGGTAATTTTTTTATAGTTGAAAAGAAAACATAAAATAAGTTTATTAGATTTATAAAAAAATGTATTATACATTTTATAAATCAATTATAAAGAAAACCTAGCATATTAGTATTATTGTTTTTCTTTAAGAAGGAATGCTCCAAAACACCATTCCAAAGCATATTTTTTTTTTTTTTAATTTAAGTTACCTAATTTGCTTTGGGATATAATAAGCTCCTTAAAACAAATAAAGATATAATAAAACAGTTTTAAAAAAGGGAATAAAATGTGAGGTGGATAAGGTAGGATGCCACCAAAAAGATAAAAAAGTTCTTCTCTAATAACAAATTAGGGAGGGACTAAAGAATTTCTTTTATCAAAATCGTTTACATTCTAATATTCACTCATACTATAACGCATCAAAAGTATATAAAAATTAAATATGTCTATTAAAATATTTCTTTATCAAGGATATTTTAAAAATTGACTATCAATATTTACAATAGTTTTTATAAATAGTTTCTTTAATCTTAATTACATTTAATGATGATAGCTGTAGAGACTATGAGTATAATGCAATTTAAAAGTTAACGATGATTATTTATCTAGGTAATTTTAGAGACCAAATTCAAATTTTAAGCACAAGACCAAAAATGTAATCCATTCATTTACTTATGTATAGTTTAATGGTCCTTAGTAAATATAGTAGAAAACTTGTCCAATTAAACAGGATTATTATGATGGAAAAATTGTTGAATATGTTCTAAACCCTAAACCTTAGGATGAGGACACGACGAGTTATGTAAGTTTGTTCAATAAATTAAAACGACTGAATACTTAAATTTTAAAGATCAATAACTTTTTTTTGGAAGGGTGTCCGGGCCAAAGCCCGACTAATCCCAGATAATTTTGGGGCTAAACATGGCCCCACTTAAATGTCCCTAGGTATGTGCACGGGAAAGCTTGAACTCGGTAGGGCGTTATACCGACCAATCCGCCACAGCACTGTTGACAAGATCAATAACTTTATACAAAGCATAGAAGATCAAAAGTATTATGTATTTTACAAATAGTGAAATCTTTAACATTTCTGAGTCATTTTCAAGTTAAATCAATAAAAGATGGTATGACAGATCAAAAAACTCAGAAAGAATATTGAAACGAGAAATAAAATCATAAATAATTCAAAAAAAATATAGAAAACAAAATCAAAACCACTGCTATTCGATAATAATTATTAGAGTAGATTACGGATTTGGTCCTCAAGGTATGTCAATTATTACGGATTTATTCCCTGAACTTCATTTATAACATAACAACCCTTCATGGATGCATTTTCTTATAGATTTGGTCCCTCACACTAACGAACGTACATTAAGTTCGTTAACTGAAAGGGGAAATAGCCATATTAAAACTTTTTCTTATTTTAAACTTTTTTTTTCAAACAACAAGGACCAAATCAATAAAGTCAAACTCATAAGCAAACCCTAAGACCCATTGCATCAATTCGTTCCCTTCCCTAGAGACCACTTTGTGGCCACCCATTGCCGGCCACTAGACGTGAGCACGATTTGGTTCGGTTCTGTTTTTCGCCGAAAACCAAACCATTCGGTTTTTGAAAATCTAAACCATTCGTTTTTTGTTTTTTCCTGGTTTGGTTCGGATTTAAAACTGAATATGTTTTGATTTTCAGTTTTCGGTGTCTTTCCTTCC
>LUCG01144528.1:0-16230 GCA_001633085.1 Carthamus tinctorius
CACCCCTATATATATATATATATATATATATTAAGAAATAATACATTCAAAGTGTTGGCCCCCATATATACATTTTTCAAATATTCTGAATTGCTGCTCATCATCCACTAATAATGAGTATGACCAAAACCACCAAAATCTTAATAAAAATTAGCTTTTCATTCGCACATTGTTTGCGTTTACTTATGTATTAAAGATTTGTATGATCAAAGTTAGTTGGCATATAAGAATGTTTATTTGTTAATCACCACTTTAATTAACGAATATAACATGAATCAGATGATATAGCTTATTTTATCTATTTAAAATACTAAATAACAAAAATCATAACTATTAATTAATTTGTTATATAATAAAGGATAATAATGAATAAAAGTTACGAGTAAAAAAAGTTTGTTATGAATTGAAAATAGTATTGCAAAATATTCAACATATAAAAATTCTTCAACGTGGTAAAGATAAATTAAGTCATATATGTCGTAACTTGTTTCTAACAAAATACAACAATCTTATTGTAACTTTAATCAATTATTATGATATTTTATTTCTCTCACAATTAACATGAAATGACAAATAGCTTATTAAATTAAAATAGATTAAAGGTAACAAACTAATCAATATATAATTATTTATTTAATATAATAATAATTGTACATGGATAGTATGAGTTAGGTTCGCTTGAGACCAAGTTTTTACACTTGAAACATCACGATAAATGTTGTGAAAGTAAAAAAATCCAAACCTTCACAACAAAAACACCGTAAAGGTTACCTTTATGGTGTTTTGTTGTAAAATGTCAAGTATTTCACGAAAACATGAATATAGTATTGCAGAAAACCCTAATAAATGTATCACTTTATTAGGTGAATTTAAACAAAGATTATTTTAAAAATATATGTTTATGGAATTATATTAATATTAAATATATATGTAAAAAATCTTTAAACATTAATTTATCAGATAACATATAAGTATAAATAAATAATTAATATAAAAATCATAAATATTTTCTAGTCATAAATAATAAATAAATAAACTAGACAAGAATGTTGTTTTTAGGATAGGAGGTATATATATATAAACAAGCACACAAGGGAGGGACTAGGAGGAAGACATCATACATATATCTGAAAGTAAGTTTCTTATAAATGGCTTCAAAAGCCCATAAACAGACGGAGGAGGAAGAAGAGATTCTGCCACCAGAATGTATGGTGGAGGAGGTGGCGTTGGTGGTGCCTGAAACAGACGACCCATCGCTGCCGGTGCTGACATTCCGAGCATGGACTCTGGGATTGGCATCAAGCACCGTTTTGATATTCCTAAACACTTTCTTCATATACCGAACACAGCCTTTAACCATATCGGCCATTCTGATGCAAATAGCTGTTTTGCCCATCGGAAAGTTCATGGCTGCGACGTTGCCCACCAAGGAGTATGGGTTGATGGGTTATAAGTTTAGCCTCAACCCAGGTCCATTCAACATGAAGGAGCATGTCATCATCACTGTGTTTGCCAACTGTGGAGTTTCAATGGGTGGAGGTGATGCTTATTCCATTGGAGCCATTACTGTTATGAAAGCTTACTATAGGCAAACCTTGAATTTCCTTTGTGGATTGCTTATTGTCTTGACTACTCAGGTATAATAATATCATTCATTAATCTTGATTTAATTATAGCTTTTCTTGATTAATTCAAGACTTCAAAAACATAATCTTTCTAAATCCAATCTTTATATTATAATGATCATGAATTAATGGGATCTTTTAAGTAAGTAATTAAGAATTGAATTGCAGATGGTGGGATATGGATGGGCAGGAATGTTGAGGAGGTACTTGGTTGATCCGGTGGAAATGTGGTGGCCTGCAAACCTTGCTCAGGTTTCTCTCTTTAGGTTCGTTTTCTAATTACATATATTCTTCCAATTATACGTGGTAATCATTTGACAACCTGATTATTTCTGGTAAGGACTCATGGTTTAATGTTTTTGAGGCATATATAACCAACCACTCATGCATTAGATCAATGAGTGAGTATTAACCGTATGAATCTTCTTCATGTTTGAGTTTTAATGTTTGAAATTGAATACATATTGGTTTGAATTAACCAAGCAATCTTAGTGTGAATTATCAGGTATGAGTTCAATATGTGTGACTGTGAATAAACCTTACAGTTCTCACAAAGTACTGAGTTTTCCATGAATAACGCCTATAAACATGTTCTATAAGCATGAGTTTTGATTCATTCAGACTTAGAATCTTTATCCTGTTTATATAATTCATTCAAGTAGCTAGCTACCTTTCATTTAATCTTTACTTTCCTCAGAAAGCATGGGTGCTTGCTTTTCCTGTTTTAATTAACTTCAATATATAAATTGGGTGGTATTCTTGATGACAAAGGGCCAAAGAATATGTTTCTATTTAATGGTGCCATCTAAGAATGTCAGCGATACTAATTCCAAAAGTAACCTAAAAAAATGTTGTTCCATCATCGTCCACAAAGATCGACAAATGTAGCAAGAATTTCAAACTCCTTTTAAAAAGTAATGTCATATAGAGTAAATTCGAATTTTTTCGTGCTCTCAAAAGTTAGTGTTAATATTATTCCTACTACTGTTACTGTTTCAGAGCACTGCACGAGAAGGAGACGAAAGCACAAGGGATGACGAGAATGAGATTTTTCATGATTTTCTTGATCGCAAGTTTTGCATATTATGCATTTCCAGGCTATCTTTTTCCGATCTTGACTTTCTTTTCGTGGGTTTGTTGGGCTTGGCCCAACAGCATAACCGCACAACAGATTGGTTCTGGTTACCATGGTCTAGGGGTAGGGGCATTCACCCTCGATTGGGCAGGCATTTCGGCCTACCATGGAAGCCCACTCGTCACACCTTGGACTTCTATCGTCAATGTTGGAGTCGGGTTCATCATGTTTGTCTACATAATTGTTCCTATTTGTTACTGGAAGTTCAACACATTTGATGCCCAAAAGTTCCCTATATTCTCTAATCAGTTATTCACAGGCACTGGCCATAAGTATGACACCACTAGAATCTTGACCCCTCAGTTCGACCTCAACATTGCTGCATACGAGAGTTATAGTAAGCTTTACTTGAGCCCACTCTTTGCACTTTCGATTGGATCAGGGTTTGCAAGGTTCACAGCCACCCTCACGCATGTCGCCCTATTTCATGGCGGGTATGTATGTAATTATTCATCATAAGCTAAGGTAGCCAATGTTTTCCGTTTGATTGAATACGATCATGTTTAAGGTTTTATTTGCATATAATGTGTAGGGATATATGGAAGCAGAGTAAATCTGCTGCAAAGAATGTGAAAGTGGACATCCATGCAAAGCTAATGAAAACTTATAAACAAGTTCCTCAATGGTGGTACCTTGTGTTATTAGTAGGAAGCATCGCGTTATCGCTTGTAATGTGTTTTGTTTGGAAGGAAGACGTGCAACTCCCGTGGTGGGGGTTTCTCTTTGCCTTTGCTTTAGCTTGGATTGTTACACTCCCCATTGGAGTCATTCAGGCAACCACCAACCAGCAACCTGGATACGATATCATCGCACAGTTCATAATTGGTTATGTTTTGCCCGGAAAGCCGATTGCAAATTTGCTTTTCAAGATCTATGGTCGAATCAGCACCATTCATGCCCTCTCGTTTTTATCTGACCTTAAGCTCGGTCACTACATGAAAATCCCACCTCGATGCATGTTCACAGCTCAGGTATCGATGTGAATCAAACCATATATGTATAAAGATATTATTGGATGTATTCAGGGGTAGGGTACTAATTTGTTAATTGGTTTTTGATGTTATCAGTTGGCGGGAACTCTAGTTGCAGGGACAGTGAATCTTGCGGTTTCGTGGTGGATGTTGGAGAACATTGAGAACATTTGTGATATTGAGGGTCTTCATCCAGAGAGTCCATGGACATGTCCAAAGTTCCGAGTTACTTTTGATGCTTCGGTTATATGGGGGCTGATTGGACCGCAACGACTGTTTGGACCAGGAGGCTTGTACCGAAATCTTGTGTGGTTGTTCCTAGTTGGAGCATTCTTGCCTGTGCCCGTTTGGATCTTGAGCAAGATTTTCCCTGAAAAGAAATGGATCCCTTTGATCAACATCCCTGTTATATCTTATGGTTTTGCTGGGATGCCACCAGCAACTCCTACAAACATTGCAAGCTGGCTCATCACCGGAATGATCTTTAACTACTTTGTGTTCAAGTACCGGAAACAATGGTGGCAAAAGTACAACTACGTCCTATCGGCTGCGCTTGATGCCGGGACGGCTTTCATGGGGGTGGTGTTGTTTTTTGCGCTTCAGAACGAAGGGGTTGATCTGAAATGGTGGGGGTCGAAGCCAGATCACTGTCCGTTGGCAACTTGCCCAACGGCACCGGGGATTAATGTAACAGGATGTCCGATTTTCTAGGGGGGGACAGTTGTAGTAGTTGAATAAGAGATATGGGCAGGCATTTGTTTGTTTGTATGGTTTAGTCATCAATTTTGTTAGATGAATGTGGTGTAACCATTTGCTGAACATGTTCCATTAGTAGAAACCTGCAATTGTTACATGATTTGTTTCTGGTTTGGGATGAGTATTTTGGATTGTATAAACATGCATGAAAGAATTGAGGAAGATAAAAGAAAGAATATAATAAGCATAATGTGCGAAATTAATTAGGCTATAGTCCCTGAAGGTGAGTTAGAGATTACATAAATAAAAGGTGCATGCATGTCAGCGTTGTATGGGCTTGTAGAGTACGACAGTGACATACTTGGATAAGAAACGATTGGTGGAACCAAGGGCCACGATGGAAGTGCTACTCCTTCCTTTCTGCATGTAAAGGTGGTTGAGAACCACGTGCTGAGGTCTAGAGGAAGGGGGAGGGATCTCCATGTGTGGGGAGGGGACGTTGAGCAATGTCATTTGGAGATGCGGTGGAACCAATGGCGGTTCCTTGGCGTAATCCTCATTGTCAAGTTGTAAATGGTTGTAACTTGAATCCGGGGACCCAGGAGGTTCGAAACCAGAAATGCTTTCAATGTCTTCAGGTACATATTCCTGCACCATATTCCAAACAAACTCAGAATAATCACAATCCTCAACAAGTTTTAACAAAACCAACTACTTCTTTTTGCACAAAACAAACCAAGAGTCTACTTCAGCAACAGAGACTCTCTTGTGTGCAAAACCACAGCTGTAACAACATGTACTCTATGAGCCTCAAGTTTACAAAGATCTACAAAAGCAGGTGGCATGCTTATGGATCCATTTTCCGTTCTATTCCACAAAAATTGCTATTACATCAGCCTAAATCTCGACTAAAACCAAGACTTTTGCATGAACAATTACCTTCAGGAGGACAATCAATTCAAGCAAAAATCTTACCACAAATGTTGGTTCTATCTAAAAATATACATACATCTTTAGAAGGCAGATAGAAGGAGATGAATAAATAATACAAAGGGACTTGAAGAGTGATTACCTATTTGATTGTGTAAAATTAGTTTAAGACAAGTTGTTCAAAAATGTTAAGTCGAAGCATGAACTCAACAGAATTCCATTAATCTTTTCAATTTCAAATTATTCAATTCTCAAAATGTTCAAATCTTTATTGCAAAAAGGAGATAGATCCATGCAACATATATGAATAAGCTACCAGCTTACTAAATATCCATTTGCAAAGAGAAGGGGGGCTTTGAATTTAGTTTAAAGAAAAGTAGTTTGTAAGCATTTACTATTAAGAAATACGCTCTCTCCTAGCCATACTTGTGAAAAAGGTAAACAGACAACACAAGGCAACAAGGACAAAAGTAAAGAAAATAGGTTATATGAAACACAAAACGCAATATTGAAAACTAAAAAGTTCTTATATGGCAATGTACCTGGAGATCTAAGATGTTACAAGTGTTTCCTGATTCATCTTGGGTCCATGGCAAGTCAGGGGAATACCTCCACTGTCCATCAACAATAAATCTGTACTGGTAAACACCAGAGGGAAGAACTTTTAAAATGGTGAAGTCTTTCCCTGATCTCTGCAACGACTTTCTGTTGCACATCAAACAGTTGGATGTCAGTTAGATCATGATTCATCCATCCTAAATTAAAAAGGCTTTAAACAACAACAATTTTAGTAAGATGAGATGAGTTGGTGTTACCTTGATTTCCAGTTGTCCCATGAGCCTTCCACAGCCACTTCCTTGCCATCATAGCTCCATGTAATCATTGTTGGAATCCCTTGTTGTTCACCGCTCATTTCTTCATACCCGCAGGAGGAATGCATCCATGGATTGCTTGCCTGGATATCCTCAGGTCTTTGTAAAGGAGCCACAGGGTCCTGAAACAACCCCATATATCAAAACCTTCAAATCAACTTAAGATTTCTATGTAAAGTTGCCACAGGTCTTTGTTGCCTAATAAGATTTTTATATAGCAAAGGGAAGAATAACAGGAGCAAATTGGCAACCAAATGTTAGAAATATATGGAAAAAAGAACACTTCATTTGAAAGCATAAGAGGATATGAAAATCAATACTAAGAAGAATGGCAGGCAGCATAGAGTTATAAGGTTCAATAATCTGTGCAATGTTTGAAACCACCAACAACACATCAAATTCATATAGCAGCAACTCATATTGATGATGTTATCCAGCTAGAAAATCTATGATAAGCATAGATGCATTAAAACAGCTGATTATGGAGTTGGTTATGTTAAGCTAAGCATATCTCCCTCCACACACACACACCAGCAGCAATTGATATATAACCTGAACAATATTAGCAGTTCAACTACAACAATAATACTAACAGAAGGAAGAGAAGAATCAAAGAAATGATAAAAGAAAATACAGAATGCAGAACCCAGTTGGTTCCTCAGATCTAGGATATTAATTGAAGGCATGAATTAATATTATACCTGAGAAGTGAACATGAGTGGAGAGCCAGAAACCCTAGGGCTTGGAGGAGGAGAATGGGCCATGAAGTCACCATCATCACAATTATGCGCACCATCACCATCCTGACCACCCATCTCATTACCCATGGATGACCCATCACCTTCTCTACCATTTATATTACCCATTTAAATTGATTCAAAATATAAACCCAACTGAGAATTAAAGAAATCCAACCTTTTATATCAAGATTTAGGGAAAGATTGGATTTTTATTGAAGCGAGTGAGGAGAGTAGTAACTAAAGATTAAATTGGGTTATGTGTAAATAATCTAAGAGCAAGTAAGGAAAGATAGAAAGAAAAATAATTGTTTCTTGGACTGTTTGGGATTAAATGTTGATCGATGGTACTGCACTCGATGGAGAAAGAGAGAAAGAAAAAAAAAGATAGATGAAGAAGAAGAAGAAGGGGGAGAATTGGGTGGGTGAAAAGAGGATCCGACCCGGTCCAGTGAGTTTGGAATCATGCATAGGTAACAAATATATGGCCCAATAGTAAGGGATTATACTAGTGGCGGTTGGGATTGAGAATTACTACTCTACAACAATCTCATCTCTAATATCTACACATAATTAAGGGATGATAAATTAGTTGATAAGCTAACTTATTAATAAATAATATTTGGTAAAAACTAGTTTATGGATATGTAAAATGATCAAAAAGGGTATATTGAAATATAATAATTAATATTAATAAGAGTATAATTGAAAAAAGTTATAAAAAACTCTTAAAAAAACTACATCTAAGCAACTTTTCAAAAAGCTAGCTTATAAGTGCATTCTAACAGCGTCGCTAAAATAGAAATAATTTGAAGTTTTCTCTATGTATATAGAGATTTCTCTAAAACCTTTAAATGATGACATTATTTTAATTTATTCAACCAATAGCATAATTAATTGTAAAAAAATTAAAAAAATTTATTGTAATAATAAATATAGTGTATATTTTAATAATATAAGTGATGATAGATTCTCTAAAATAGAAAAATTGTTAGAGATGAAAAAAAAAAGATTTTAGAGATTTTGATATTTTATTTTCTATTTTAAAGAAACTATAACAAAACTATTGGAAATGCTCTAAGCTATCTTATAAGCTACTTTTTATCAATTCAAACATATATACAAAAAATAAGCTAACTTATAAGCTACTTTGTGTTTACAAACAATACCTTATTTACTTTGAGTTTATTAAAAAGAAAGGTTGTTTCATATATCAATATTCTTTTACTAAATTAACTTTAGTTATTCTGTTTGCCATTTTTTATTTTTTCTATTTTAAGTTTTATTATATTTTTGAATATTTATATATTTTTTGAACTACAGATAACTCATGCACACGTCCGGACAAGAAGTTGACGAAGTATCCGGAATCCATACGGGCACTCGACAATACTCGGCGACCATGGACCGACTCGAAAGCCGACCCATGGTTAGGGTATCGCCACATGCTCACCCCATGAATCGAACATGGGTAGACCCCTATGCCATCTACTGTCTCTTTAAAGGATGTTACCGACCACCAGGCTACTAATGCTTTGATTAATTATATTATAAACTATATTTATGAATTATGACTGGTTTATGAGTTATTTTTTTAACTAACAAGCCAAATTCCTAACTAATTTATTATATTTTATCAATTTAAATTTATAATACATATTTGAATGTAACAAGTTTCGTCTTGTAAAAGTTTGACATACAAACACTAATATTAATTTTTGATCATCTTTGTACGCTTTGTCTATTTTAAAAATTGAATGTCAATAAAATATACATACAAACAAATAAAATAATAAATGATTAAGATATTTTCTCTTTAAATTATATGTAGGCCATCACTTTCCAACTACAATCATCTTTATGCATCATTAAAAGTCAAATTCTTGATGCCTTACTTTTATTTAATACAATTTATTTCCAAGTGTCTTTTCATCCTTTATAATTATTATAATAAGTTATAGGTAAAATTAAAAATTTATGCTAATTGATACAATCATTCTACTATTTTGTCGAGAACCATAAACTACATTCATCCAAGTTTATAAACGAAACAAATAAAATCAAGTAAATTTCATGTAAAATCAGATGTGGAGATAATCAAATGTAACCCTTTTATCCATTTGAAAATACATAGATATTTGTTTTTGTTAACTTAACACTCCTACTCTTAGTGCTTCTACTGCCAATTATTCCGAAAGCATCCTCCATGTTCGATCATTATTGTCAATCTTATCTAATTGAACCAACTTACTATATATGGTATTAGAGCTTAAAGTAATGTTATCGTTTTTTTCATGTCAATATCTTTTAGATTTTTCTTACTTAGAAAATCTTCAATCTCATGGTAAAGGTTTCATCCCTAGCTCCGGTATCCTATTTTATCAATAGCATCCTTATAATTCCTTCAACATAACATCCTTTCAGACTAATAGAATCCATATTGCTTCGTTTTAATTAAGCACAACTTTTACATAAACCGTTACTTAACAGAGTCAAATATAATTAAAGGCATGATCATGATGACATATGGATAAAGGTAAACGCCATGTTTTCAGACTTGGGTAATCTCTGTTGGTTTTCTTTGGCTCTTATAAATGAACGAAATTCCATTGATCTCTTAAATGATCAATATGTCTTTGCAAATTTCCCATCTTGAGAGAGAGAGAGAGAGAGAATTAAAGAGTTAATAAGGTTTTGGAAAAGAAGAAAACAACCTCAAAAGAAATTCGGAATTTGGCATTGAAAAAACGCAAACAATGCCTGAAGTGACTTTCCAAGAAGTTAAACTAGCTAGCGCCAAAAATCACTCCAATTAACCACTGTTTCGCACTTTAAAAATCACTCCAATTAAACTAGCTAGTGCCAAACAATGTCAAGGAAGCAATCAATGGTAACACTATCCACAATAGAGGCCGAATACGTTGTTGCCGCTGCGTGTGCGTGTCAATGTATTTGGATGAAGATGATTCTTGAAAGCTTTGGTCAGACCCAAAACAAATGCACTGTTGTTTTTTGTGACAACAGCTCCTCCATCAAGATCTCAAAGAATCTCGTATTCCACGGAAGAACCAAGCATATAAAAGTAAGGTCTCATTTTTATGTGATCTGGTTAAAGATGGAGAAATTGAGTTAGTTCATTGTGGCACCAAGGATCAGATTGCTGATATAATGACCAAACCCCTTAAGCTTGACACTTACGAGTAACTGCGAAGAATGATGGTAGTTCAAAAAGTTGAAGATGCAAACTGAGCAGTGTTTACCGTACTGCACAGTTTGGGGGAAGGTTTGTTGGAATTTAGAATAATCTCTTTGATAGCCGTTGTTTTTTTATTTAGTCTTGGTCAAAGCTCCTGGTTTGTAGGAGCATTAGCTGAGTTTTTGATTTATTCAATTCGTAGGAGAGATTCATTGAGTATTTTTCTCTTTTTCTGTTTTGTATTGCTATTTAAAGAGTTGTGCTCTTCTCAATAAAGCATTAGAACATTTTGAGTATTTTGATCATCTATAAGCCTTTGAGTTTGCTTAATCTATACTATATATTAAAAGAAGCTTTTTGTTGACATAATCAATACGAAATTAATCCATTTCATTGGCTAATTAAAGAAAATACATCAATTGATGATGTCATAATGTATTTTTCTAATTTTTTTATATTCTGATTAATTTATGAGAAATTATATATCCTTTTACTTTTTTCTCATACTTATCCTCCTACTTACTTAATCAAAGTGACATGTGTAATCCAATAATTCTGTCTCCTCATATCATCCATTGATTTTAATAGTTGTGTTGATCAAGTGAGTAGGAAGATGGGTAGGAAGAAAAAGTAGGATGATATATAATTTCTCTTAATTTATTAATTTCCCCTTTATAATTTACATTTTGTATCATTAGAATTATTTGATTAAATTACTTTTTATCCCTTAGTTTTTCATTTTTTACTTTACATCCTTATCATATTAACGTAAATAATATATATGAATTAAAATGTATTAAAATTTTTGTTTTTCTTTGCAACAAAATTACACCATTATAATCTTTTCGACGATACCTTCAAAATGAGTCTAATATTGAATATATTTTTAATTTATTTATATTATTAAATATTAAAAATAGATATAAATTAATTTGTTAGATTTTATTAAATTCTGACTTTACACTTTATATCCTTAACTATCTATATATATGCTATCATTTTCAATTTTATAACTTACACTTAATACCAATATAGTTATTTATTAAATTTATTTTCAATCCTTTATATTTGTCATTTTTTATTTTACACTCTTATCATATAACTTAAATAATCGTATATTATTAACTAAAATGCATTAAAATTACATTTTTTTACAAATTATACCATCATAATCTTCTCGTAAATATTTTTGAAATGAGACCAATATAGAATAGTTTCTAATCCAATTATAGTATCTATTCTGTTATATAAAGATAATATAATCGTTATAATCGTCTCAATAATACCTTTAAAATGAGTATACTATTGAATATGTTTTAAGATGCATGACACCATGTTGAATTGATACAAGAAAATTAACACAACCAACTTAGCACTATGTATATCTATGCATGCATCAATCTCCTCATCTTCAATCTTGTACACATATAAGGTAGCTTACTGTAACATTTTCCTTCCGCTGCTTCTGGTGTTTTTATTTCGTGTGTTGATTTTGGTTAATGGGTATGAATGTTGTTTGAAATGGATCCCCCCATGGGCATGAGTGGTGGTGTATGTGCGAATTCCATTCCCGGATGACAACAACTTTAACTTTATTCCTGCTGCAAGTGCACCTTTGTGTTTAATCAAGCTGCAGGCACAACCAGACTTTTTGGGTACTTGAACAACTCTAACAATGCATCTCTTTTCCATGTTTGGAATTGCATGAAGATGGGATGGAAGATCAATCACGAAATCACCATATTCGTCACTTTTCCCTCTCATTTTACTAATTGTTTTCTTGTTTCCACGACAACCAACAACCACCGATGCTCCTGCAAATACAATACAAGTCATCACCATGAAACAAGGAGTGTCCCTTGTCTACGTTCACAATGAAAGATGGGTTCATATTTGAACCTGACCCTATATGTTTATGTGCATGTGCACGCATAACATGCACAAAAACCAAAAAGTAGCTTCAATTACTATGCATATGTGAATACCATTTAAGTGAATGATTAATTAGCAAAGTGTTCCTCAGTTTTATTTTTCTTTCTTTTTTGACGTTTTTTATGAACTTGGATGCTAGTAAACTTACCAGGGATTGGTTGTGAGTGAATTTGGGAAGAATCGGAAAAAGAATCACAAAGGAGCGTGCCAGTAACGACGACGGTGGAGAGCTTTTGTTCTCCATATCCAGCTAGATTTGTCAACTCATCTCTTGTATACAACTCCACCAATGGCTTCTCACCCATGATGGCTCCAAGCAGGAGAAAGAAGAAGATCATCATCATCATCATCATCCTCATGATGTTTGTGTTGAGATATTAATTTAATTTGTTGGTATATGTAAGAGGTAGCTAAACGAGAAAAACTAACTTTGGAGCAATGCAAAGATGCAATGCCAAATGGAAAGCTATATATCGGCTGAATTGAATGTATTGCATTTGGGATGGCAAGTTTATTTATACTAGCTAACCTCCATCCACTTAAATCAAAATTACATTGTTACCCTTTATAGTTTATATATACACATCATCATCTCATGGTTGAATATCTTCTATTAATTATGACCTTTGACCAGTGCCTTGTACCCAATTTTGATAGGTAAACTTCCACACACACATGTACATGTACATATACAATAAGAATATGAATAAATTACCAAACTCATTCATTCCTAAGGTTTATGAAAATCTCTTTTTTTTCATCCTTAACTTTTCAAAATTACAAGGAACACCATTAATTAATTAAGGTTCTGATTTCGCTACAGAAATGGTTCGAGATTGTTAGCATTACTAGTCTAGTCACTTTCACCAACGGATCTTTCCACTAAATATCACCGGTCGATCCGAGAAAAGTTCACTTTTCCATGATATGTTGACTACCGTCAATAATTCGAGGAAAAGTCAACATATATTGGGTATAGAGAAAAAAGGATTTTTTTTAGAAGCCTATTAGAGCCCATATTTGCTCTGCAACTACCTTCAACATCAACCTCCATCTGATCCTCGACAACGCACATCTGACTTTTCCAGTAAACACAAGAGAAGAGAATAGCAAGTTTGGAGAGGAAGGAGATGTTATTGTTGAAGTAGAGAAGAACAGTACGTGTGTGTGGGGGTAGAAATGTGAAGTGAAAAATTACAAAATTTCGTTCACATAACTTACACACAGGCACTTAGAATTAGCGAACACAACTAAATGAGTATAGGAATTTTTTTGGAAAAAGAAAATCAAAACATTCCTTGTATTTCCAAAAATTATGGATGATGACAAGAGTTGTCATAAACCTAATTAAGGTAATATCTAATCGTTTTATTTTATTTTCATAATTTTACATATCAAACAAAATGAGCATGAACAAGATTGAAAAATAAGAAGCCATAGGATAGATGTATTTTTCTTCTTTTCGATATGATGGGTATTAGTAATAGTTAATTACTACTGGTATAAGGGAATTAATTAATACTGTATTTAAGGGGTGAATTAACTATTAAGAATTAATAGCTCCAATTAATTAGTTAATATATATTTGATGAAAGTTAATTTAAATCTTGTATGCATATGATCAACACGATGCATGCTATTTGAAAGGAATATCGGCATTTGGGATGTTAAAATATATATATAAATTAAGGTGATCCATTAATGTTGAAATTAATTAAGTAACTAATGTATAAAAATAGATCGAAGAGAGGGGTGGGTATATAAGTAATTAAAATATATGAGAGTTAAAAACAAGAGTAAACTACTATTTTCGTCCTTATGGTTTGATATTTATAACGATTTGTCCCTGTGGTTTAAAATTTGCTTTTTTCGTCCCTATGGTTTGCTTTTTCTTTCCCTTTTTGTCCTTTAGATTAAATTTGTTAAAAAAATCAGTTAACTGGAGGGTACTATTGTCTTTATGTTTGTTTTTATATCTTTATTTAATAGTTTTTTTACTATATAAAATGTGTGCGTATATATGTGTATTTATATAGTATTTACATCATGCATTCTTCATGAATCCGGCCATCTTTCGACCAACATCGTTTATCATCTCTGGATCAGACTCAACCAGACTCCACTCCTCCCCTGATCCTTCTTTGTTCCTACTGTTGTGATCATCGTTTATCATCTCTGGATCAGCGCTCCCAAAACCAAAATCATCGGTAAAACCTGCAACTCTCCAACTCCCAAACCAATGCCATTCAATTCACAACGGTTGCACCTTCACAGATGGTGGTCATGGTTGTTGTTTGTGGATTTTGTTTTGTTTTGGGTTTTATTTCCAAATTGCAATAATGTTCCAATGATGTTTTTCAAGTTGTGTTTTTTAAGATGATGTTCCACAGTAGTATTGGTTTTTCTCTAAATAGAAATAAGTTTTGAATCTAGATTTAGGGTTGTTGATTAGATTAGTTTTTGAAAGAAAAAGAATTCATTCCAATGATGTTCTTAAAGAGTGAAGGTTTTAGGTTTTTATTTTTCAATTACAAGAAGTCGACCTGAGTTTTAGGGAAGAAGATGATTAGATGATGTCATGATAGCAAGTGGGCAGGTCAAAGTGGCAACAAGGATAAGACATGAGGCTCAAAAATATAATATAAAAAATTATTTAATAAGTCATGTTAGAAAAAACAAAATAAGGAAATGGACAATAGTACCCTTGATTTAATTGACCATTTTAATAAAGTTAGTATAAAGGACGAAAAAAGAAAGAAAAAGCAAACTATAGGGATGAAAAAAGCAATATTTAAACTACAGGGACGAAAAGCGTTACGAACATTAAACCATAGGGACGAAAATCGTAATTTACTCTAAAAACAAAGAATAAAGTTTAAGTAGGTAGCCAACCTGAGCATTACTTGCCATCAACAATCTCTCTTAGTCAAGCCTGCCCCATCTATATATCTTTTCATTATTAAATTAAATATTAATTTCCAACACAAATTTTCCAAACTAAATTCTATTCTACCTAGCTAAATATATAATATATATTAATTAGAGCGGTTTCTTTATTATATATTATATACATGCTGCTGGGCTGGCTGGTTAAAAATATTACTAGTTGTTAAATTTCATATTAAACTATTATATGTGGGTAAATTAATTTGACGTAACCTGGTTGATCGAACTCAAAGACAAAAGGTTATCGAAGGAGAATATGCATCAACCAGTGGATATATAGTTATTTGATATTGTGCTTCAAATTAATCAACTTGCGATCTCTTCACCGGCTACTAACGCTTATCAAAGGTGAGCATGACAAGAATAAAAAAGTTTACCTGATAAGAGATGTCATGAGGAACTAGCAAGACGCTAGCCCAACAGCAAAATAACAACAACACCAAAAATCAAATTAAGCTGCTATCAATATATCAGCCCTCTCACCCTACACCACCTTATAACAAACGACTTAATAGAAAAGCAGTACCAATGAAATTGAAAATCTTGTGTTAAAGATGGCATTGTTCCGCCCGTTCCACATCGCACAAATGTACGCCTTACAAGCGATTTCCTTGGTTAATCTCTCGGTTTTAGCCGTGACCCCGTTTGACAGCCCTTCGTAAAGCTCTTCCAGCGTGGAACAATTGGAAGGCAGTAGGTCGCACCACTTGTTGAACTTATCCCAAACGTCCCTTGGGTTCTAGCAGCCGATGAAAACATGATCATTCATCTCACACACCGAATTGCATAAAACAAATTTATCATCTACTATCCGGAAGTTTCTTTTTATCAGATTCTCTTTCGTCGAGAGCCTGTCAATACGAGCTCCCCAGTTGCAAATCCTGACCTTTAAAGGGACGGTCTTGTTCCACAACGTCTTCGGCCCTCCACATCTAAGCATCATCGTCTAAAACTTTCTTAATCGATCCTACGTTGAACTCTCCATTCGGCGTCAGCCCCCATACATATATAATCAACATGTCATAGCATTTTGGAAGTAAGAACATGGCTATTGCACTTGTCCAATTAATCATAACTATTTGACAGTACTCATAGTTAACATTAAACCATACACAATCAGTCCTCAATAGAGTCTAGGGTGCTCACCCCCGTCTTGATGCTCCGAATCTCAGTTCAGCTCTAAACCCCCC
>LUCG01144634.1:0-20311 GCA_001633085.1 Carthamus tinctorius
ACTCATGTACTATCAGTGAATGATTTTGTTTCACCTGTGTTGTTTTGAGTTTCTAGGAGGCATTCTGATGTTTTACCTTTTTTTCTTTTCCTTTTACCCCCATGTTGTTCTACTTCTATATGCTTGCCATGAGTATGATGTATGTTTAATGTTAGTTGTTTGTATTGGTAATGAATCACACTTGGGTTATCTGTTTGGTCCCGGATTGATTCGAGATGGTATTTCTTGAATGGTGTTTGCCTTTGGTCTGCACTCCTTTTTCCGAGTAGGATAGAATTTTCTTTTTCCTGTATGATTTTGTACCCAAGAGAAAAAAGGATGTCTAATGAAACCTCATAAGGGGCAGCAGAACCGTATCACATACTTGTTCTGAGATATCCAAGACTTGCAATTATAAAATTGCCTTCGGTTCCCAAGCCTCGAGTTCTTCAATATGTTACCAAAGTAATTATTGACTAAAACAGAAAAAACCTAGTTTGTAAACATTGAGTTTGGTAATTTTGTGAAATGGAAGAAGAATTACATGATGTAAAAGTAGTTGTGACAGTATTACATAATGTAAGAAAATCACTGAAAAACATGGATTTAATGCAAACTCAAACTCGTCCAACCAAAGCCATTTTGTTGACTTATAATGTCGAGGTAACTAGGATGATGTTCCAAACAAGGTTAGGTGATTTTGTTGTAAAGTTCTTCTTAAACATATAATAAATAATTCGGTAAAGATAAAAACCCATGACTCATCATATGTGTTTTTAGTTAAATTTAGAGAAACTTTTTAGTTTTTGGTTGAATTTAAGGGGTTATTCAGTTTTTTTAGTTCATTTTTTCAGGTTTTGGTTAAAATGGCTTATACAGAATTGAAGCGGGTGGAATAAATGAAAGAAAATATTGTGTCGGACAGTTGCTGATAAGCTATCAGCAGTTCGTCCATTCAAACATATACCATAAGCTAGCTTATTAAAAGCTGTTGCAACGTTTTGGAAGCATTTTAGCTTATTTTTCAATTATATTCTTATTAATATTTTAATATTAAATTCAAAGATATATACACCCATTTTAGCGGAAGCCAAGCCCCTCCTTTTGCTTCTCTCTCGTCGTCTCAAATCAAAGTCAATTCTGTTTCTTGAGGGCAGGAGAGCTGTTGTAATGCTGGTTAAAGCATCAGGGTTTATCGACTCCGATTTTCATTCTCACAATGAGGGTTTCTTTCAAGGTTTCCAAGACAGGTGCTCGCTTTCGCCCCAAACCTAAACCTAAACCTCAAACCCCTCCTCCTACTCTTCTACATGACCACGACGACGATGCTCTTCCTCAAAATCCATCCCTTATTGCTACTGCAAAACCACAGGTATATATTATCATCTTCAATGTCGGTTAAATGTTTAATTGCATCTTTCTTTCTTTTATCAATCTGACTATAAAAACACTCAATTCACTTGTTTTCTTACTTGGAGGTTTATAAGCCAATTCTATAAAAGAAAAGCAACTAGAGATGTAGGAGAGGATGAATGAATTACTACTGATTGATTATTGTTGATGATCCATTTTGTTATTACTTATTAATATACTAGGGAAGGGGTAAAACAATAACCCAAAGAATCTCAACATTTTACATGCTTTGTATAATAAACTACTCTTTACCCTTGTAAAAAAATAAAATTGAAATCTTATTGGCCTTTTGCATCAAACACTAATTTTACTTTGAAGTTCTGCTTCTAGCCTTGTCCTACTATACTTTGTCATACAAACTCTATATGCTATTGGTCAGTTTTGTGTAGTTCAATATCTCTGTTGCTTGGAGTTGATCACTTCAAATCATATACTGTTTCTAGCTTCTACCAGGTTAAAGGAGGATCACCTTTTCTCATCTACGTTTAGTTAAAATAAAGCCTACTAAATTATGCATTTGTCAAGATGCTAGGCTACAAGTTGAAGAAATTTAGATAAATTCTGAATCTTTTCTTGCAACGTCTTATTTTGTGTAAATACCACACATATCTTCAAGTATGTAAATCTTTAACCTTTCCTTTTCGGAACGGAAGCTAGTGGTCAAACATGCTGCCCTCCAACCCTGTCTTACATTCAATACCCAATACAAGCTGGGGCATAAGATTTAGAGCCACTTTTGATACATACTGTTCCTACAGGATTATCGCCCATCATTATTACCTCCTCAAATGCAGTTGTTTGTTTTACTTCGCTTTGGTAGAGCTATGATTGTCAAGTGTTAGGAATTTACAAAAAGTTGGTCTTGGCTCATAGTTAGTTTAGCTATTATACAGCTGGTCTTTTCAGTATGTTCAAGGTGTCTTTATCCATAATATATGCTGATATGTGTATAGGTTGATGTCATTGACGATGGCGATACAATTGAGTCTGGAATTTCAGGTATCTTGCCAAAGGAACTCTTACTTCCGCACTTCAGTCTGCTTTTAGTCACAGTTGCGTCTCCTTTAATTGCTAATTCTTTTTATTCTCACTTTATGTTTTTTCAGATGCAGACGTTTCTTTCTTCATGAACCTGTTTCCCGATGGATATTCAATTACGAACCCCTCTGAGGTTTGTTGGACATTACGTCAGTTTTCTGCTTTGCTTTTAACGGTCAAGGTTTGAAACTTTTTTATTTTGTCACTCTCAACTAACTTTGTCTTTGTACGCACTTTTAGAATCGGGTTGGGCATCAAGCCTCTGTACAAGATGATCAGAAGTTTCTGCACCCCTACGATCGGACGTCAGAAAG
Source organism: Carthamus tinctorius (assembly GCA_001633085.1). NCBI lineage: Eukaryota > Viridiplantae > Streptophyta > Magnoliopsida > Asterales > Asteraceae > Carthamus > Carthamus tinctorius. Next base: position 2,745 of record LUCG01144634.1, read on the forward strand.
CCTATTCTTGGTAAGTGTTAATCTTCATACTTGCATCCAAATATCGCAAGTCTACAGTTGAAGTACCTATGCAAATGGGACATAAAGAACTTGTGAAGATTACTTGTTCCAGTTAACTGTCAGCTGTCTATTCCTACATTATTGCATTTTCACTGTATTATTATGGCATTTGAGTTGTAGCTAGCTTTTTGTCTAGGCCTACCGCCTACATTCAAGTTCCATTATGCTTGCAATGAGTGATTTGTGAAGAGGTTTTCTCTGACCATTTGTGTTGCTCTTGTGCTTGAAGGCTATTGAGCGTGGTCTGTTGCCTGCGGATTTCTTGGATGATATACCATGCAAATATGTTAATGGAGCAGTTGTATGTGAGGTAAGTAATTGCATTAGTTAGAACTAGGGCTGTAAACGAACCGAAAGTTCAGCGAGAAGTTCGTTTATGTTCGTTTATTTCATAAACGAACGAACATGAACAAAAAAAAATTTGTTCGTTTAACTAAACGAACGAACATGAACAATTTTTTTTTGTTTGTTTAACTAAACGAGCGAACATGAAAGGTCTCGTTCGTTCATTTATGTTCGTTTATTGTTCACTTATGTTTGTTTATCATTCATTTATGTTTGTTTAACATTCCCAGTGATAAATAATTAGCAATTAATTAAATATATAAGAAGTCTAACAATAAAGAGTTGACATTTTTGAGCAAAATAATTTATAAAAGTTGATGGTTCTAGACATAGATTAGGCATACAGGCATTCCTACCCGTTTTAGTGGAAGGACGTGCTATTTGTTTACATCCATTAGTTTGTAAGGGCTTCAATTCACATGCCTTCTCTTATATGCTGCTTATACACCTTTTATTAACTATAATATCTCGATGTGGAATCCCATTTGTTTTAATCAGCGCTGAGATGAGAAAGGAATAGAGAAGACTGACAAATTTTCCATCCCACATCAGTCCATTAAACCTTTTTGTGTTCTTTACTCTAGTGTGTGTATATATATATACATGTATATAGGCCTCAACAGTCAACACTTTTCTAATCAAATCATCTACATCTCGCTTTAGCTTCCTTGCTTGAGCCTAGCCATTTTTAGGCAAGTGGCTTGAGTATTAAGAGGATTCCTTTGGAGCTCTCCAGTAAAGTTTTATTTTACTTTATTTATGTTTGTTCTCAGTTTTAACTAAACGAACACGAATGAACACAAACGTTCCAAGTTTCATAACTAACGAACATGAACATCAAAAAATTTGTTTGTTTAGTATTCGTGTTCGTTCGTCTGTTCGGTTAAGCTAAAAGGACGAACATGAACAGGCTCTTGTTCATGTTCGTTCGGTGCGTTTACATGCCTAATTAGAACCAAAGCATCAGATACATATCCTGCCGGAATGTGGGGGTAGTGGCATACCAAATATCAAACTGTTCTTACCATCCCTCAAAATAGTTGATCAGTAAACAAATGAGCTTTATGTCTACATAGACAGAAAACCTATTATAATGGGAAAAACCATACTAATAATCTTATTATTGGTAGAAAAATGCAAAAACGAAATGTTTATTCTGAAGCAAGACCTTCTAAACTGAGCATTTTACAAAATTCAATGGTATCACTTCGTAATTTATTTTGTTTTGTTTATTAACCTACCCCAACTAGTTTGGATCAAAAGGCTTGTTCTAATGGTGCACCAACCAAGCTCTTGGGCTGCAAACTACCCTTCTTATTTTTGCTTAATGTCTTTGCTCTGCATCAAATGTAAGTAGCAGGAGTACCTTAAAGGCGACCTTGCATTTTGCTATGAGATTGCTTCCATGGCTTGAACCTTGAGTAAAGTTACTACTTGCTCCAAGGTCTCATTTCCTCGTAGAAGCATTATACTTATAAAACTTTATCCATAAGGTATTCTCAAATGAATGTTGTATTCCTCCACTTTTCAGTGGTCCTCATGCGCTAAGTTTTCCCTATCCTTAATTTTGCATGTAGGTCCACTTCTTAAGTGATTCACAATTTCACATGAAAAGCTCGCTAGAGGTTCTAACATTGAAGTTCCTTTATGAAAATTTTCAATAGAATCCAATGGAACCAAAGGGTAACTAGTTGAACTAACGGGCTTTGGGAATATTCAGCCCGTATTTCGCAACTATAATAAATGCTTATGTGGCAAATCATTTATCCTACGCATTGTATAAAAAAGTTACGTATTATATTAATTGCTATTTATTCCTGCTGTACCACTGCGGTGAGCACTATAGCTGATCTCAGACCTGACCACGATTCCGATTAAGGACCACGATTCTGATTAAGGACCACGATTACTGATTAGATTTTTCTTTATTTCTGATGTGGGAAATGGTGCAGGTGCGAGATTACAGGAATTATGCTTCTGAACCAGGAATTAATGGTTCTTCTGCAGATGCTTCTCCTAGTACTACCAGGATACGGCTTAAGATGTCATTGGAGAATGTGGTGAAGGATATCCCTTTATTTTCTGATAGTTCTTGGACTTATGGTGATTTAATGGTGAGCATTATCTGTTATGATAATACCTGGACGAGAATATATGACAACCTGACATCTAATTGAATGGGGATTGTAGGAAGCAGAAGCCCGTATATTAAGAGCGCTGCAACCAAAGCTGTATTTAGATCCCGCTCCCAACTTGGACAGACTCTGTAGAAGTCCAACTTCCTCAAAGGTAAGCGGTATAAAGGTCTTAGTCATCTTGCCAGAGTTGCTTGTCTAAGATTTGCTTGCCTACTTTGTTGCAGCTAAACTTGAATATACCTGATCTTCGACGGAAGAGGTTGAGGCAGATGTTGGGAGCTGCTGCTGGATCTGACAATCAGGTCCAAGGGAAGAAGGTTTGCATAGATAGAGTCCCAGAAAACTCAAATTGCCGGTTGGCAGATTCAGGACAGATGGTGCAGCCACCTGATATTGTGAATCTGACTACCCAGAATGTTGGTCCTAGCAATATGCTTGCCTCAGGAACTAGAACCTTTTCAGCTGATATCTCTGTTCCAGCTTCTCCTTCACTATCATATCCATCTAAGTATCAAATTGGTCCTGGAAACGCAAGGCTTATGCAAGAGCATGGATCAGGACCTGTGTTTAGTGCGCCAGGAGCTTCTCCTGGGCAGGACATGATGAATTCATATGCTGACAGTATGAATTCGAATATATCTTCTGCTCATGCTAAGAGGGAAAACCAAGATGCACAGTTGTCTCCTATGGGCAGTTTGAGTAAGAGAGCTAGGTCCAATTCCGTTGGCCTTGATAGTAGTCAACAGCAACAGATAGCCGCATCACACATGGATGGATTCAATGCACCAGACTCCCAGTGGAAAAATTCACTCATGCAGCAACAGCCAGTTGGGAGAGGGATTCAGTTACCTAATTCTGTCATTCAAAAGTATCCACAACAATTGTTTGAAGGGAGTTTTAATCAGGAGGCTGGGGGACTGCCTTTTACAATGGGGCAGCAAGGAGTTAGATACAATCTAAAACCTGAGCCAGTTGAGACTGAAAGACCAGACAAGTTTGAGCTCAATCGAAATAAGTATGAGATGCATATGGTGGATTCTGATGTCAATCATGTTGACCCTCAGCAGTCCCGACTACAGCAGAGGCTGCCTCAGCAGTTCCCAAGATCCAATTTCCCCCCAACTCCATGGAACAATCTGGGGCAGTCACTTGAGAATTCTAGAAAGGAGGAACAGTTTCAGAGAAGAAAATCAGCACAAAGTCCCCGTGTATCTGCTGGGGCTTTGCCTCAATCTCCCTTGTCATCAAAATCAGGGGAATTTTCCAGTGGGTCTTTGGGAGGGCAGTATGGAGTAGCTGCAACAACAGCCGCATTGGGATCATCTCAAAGGGAGAAGTCAGCTGTCACTTCAGTTCCTGCAGTTGGTACAGGATCTCTGACTTCTAGTGCTAATGATTCCATGCAGCGACAACACCAAGCTCAAATGGCAGCCAGGAGATCGAACTCCCTCCCAAAGACCCAGGCTATGAGTGGAGTAGGATCTCCTGCTAGTGTGGGCAACATGAGTGGACCCTTCAATGCTAGCAGTCCTCTTGTTGGAAAGGAGGCTGATAAAAGTATGCTTGTTAAGTTCTCCAAAATCGAGATGTTGACTGTAAGGTATAACCTTTTTTCCATGCTCACTCTCTGTTGTCATCAGCTTTATAATAGTTAGTATTAAGCTGCATTTTGGACCTGTGAAAACTTTTCTTTTAGATATAATAGTTTCTTGGAAAAAAGAAAAGCAAAAGGTTTTCATACAAGGGTCTGTATTGTTACTTTCCTTTTCAGCAGGGCAGTGATGAATGATGATCATGACATATCTGTTTGTGATTTCATATATTTAGAGGTTGACTATGTTTCTGATGGGTAGGGATTAAATAGCCGGCCTATTGCATTATTTACTAAGCCCCATGTTTTTCTAGTACTGTTTCCACATTCATTGATATTGTGTTCGAATGATTAATTCATCCTGTTACAGGTATCAACTAAACTGCAAAAAGAACAAGGTTGACGAGTGCAGAAAGACAACAGCATTTCCTACTCAACAGCTGAATCATCATCTCTTCAATGATCATAATAATGACAATCCCAAAGATGAAGCCTGTAAAATGCCTCTGTCTAAGTCGCTCTTGGGAGGGAGCATGAATGCTTGTAAGACCAGGGTTTTGCAGTTCGTGCAGACTGAACGTGTACCCCAAGGTTTGTTGGAATATTTAATATAGGGATCTTTAGTTGATGGGAATATGTTAACTGATCATCTATCATGTTCACCATGTACTGTTTTTCCAGGAAATGGGTTTTCCGTTGTGCCAAAATCACGAACTAGAATGATATTGTCAGAGAGGCGAGATGATGGAACTGTAGCAATGCATTACGGAGAACTGGATGAATGTGACTACTTGGCAGCAGAAGAATGCCTTCCTACTCTTCCAAATACTGTGAGTTCTTTGCTGCTTTTCTTTGGATTTCTTTATTGGACATGGCATTGAATTTAACAAGTATTCGGTACAATACAGCTTCCTCTTTCTAATTGTTTATGCCTAACCCATTGGGGCTACTGATATGTTCAGTGCTTAATATTTTTCTGACTTGCCATTTGATTTGATGCTACAGCATGTTGCAGACTTGCTGGCAGCCCAGTTCTGCTTATTGGTATGACCTTCAAAATGGAATTTTCCTATACAATTTACGTTTCATTGTGAATGATAGATATCATCTGTGTGTGCAGATATCACGTGAAGGTTATCATGTTGAAGGCGATCGTCTCCAACCAAAACCAACCAACACTGTTTGCTCGTCCAGCGATCAGCATAATAATGCATCTGGTGTATCCCTGAATGCTGAGATGCAGCAAATTCCAGAAGCGGTTTCAGGGCAGCCATCCAATGAAGTTGCCAAACCGTCTGATAGCGGAACAAATAATGCATCAGTTAACTCATCCCAGAACATGGCAGGTGTAAGGATGCACCCTCCTCAGATCTCTCAAGGTGGGTTGTTGCCTGGCGTGTCGATGCCACCATCAAGGCCTCTGCAATCCGAGTCACAATCATCTTTCCAGCAGCAACAGAATCAGCATTCGTTGATGCAACAACAGCTGCAAAGATCATCAGCTATGATGCTGGCATCAAATCCACTCTCACATTTAAATGCAATGGGACAGAATTCAAACATGCAACAATTGGGTCATATGCTCAATAAGGCGTCACCACTCCAGCTTCAGATGTTACAGCAGCAACAGCAACAGCCTCAAATGCAGCAGAGGAAAATGATGATGGGACTTGGAAATGTTGGAATGGGAGGGAGTAGTGGAAATAATATGGGTGGGATTCAAGGCATGGGAAATGTGATGGGCATGGGGGGTGCTCGCACAGGAACTGGGCCTATGGCAGGGGGGCCTATCAATAGCATGGGCCGCAACCCAATTAATATAAACCAGGCTTCAAATATCAGCAATTTAATAGGCCAGCAGCTTCGTTCTGGGTTGATAACGCCAGCACAGGCTGCTATCATGACTACGAAGCTGAGGATGGCAGAGAGCAGAATGGGTGGGGCTGGGGGGCAATCCAGTAATATCAGTGCATTGCCAGGTGCTAATAGGCAGGTGCATCCAGGCTCAAGTAGCTATTCAATGCTGGGTCCCAGTATTAATCGAGCCAACAACATGAACCAGATGCAGCGAACTGCTATGGCTCCACCAAAGTTGATGTCTGGCATGAATGTCTACATGAATCAACAACAGCAACAGCAACAGCAACAACAGCAGCAGTTGCATGTCCAACAACAGTTGCCGCAACAGCTTCAGCAGCAACTGCCTCAACAGCAGCAAGAGTCGACATCTCCACTACAGGCTGTTCTTTCTCCACCTCAGCAGCAGGTGGGTTCACCATCAATGGGAGGACTGCCACAGCAACAGGCTAGTCCCCAGCAGCAAATGAGCCAGCGAACTCCAATGAGTCCACAGTTAAGTTCAGGTGCCATCCACCCTCCAATGAATGCCGAGGGTAATTGTCCTGCAAGCCCACAGTTGAGCTCACAGACAATGGGATCCGTAAGTAGCATGACCAATTCACCGATGGAGCTGCAGGGCGTGAACAAGAGTAGCTAATACAACACATGCTCGCATTCTGTGTATAATAATATGGTTATCATGTTGAAAAGCATTTTGTTGGTTTATTTTTCTTGTGGTTTTGCCAGAGGAAGACGGTAAGTTATTGTTGTGGTTTATGGGAAATAACAAGTCATTTAGGAATTAGGAGGATGGGTGTACATATAATATATATTTATATCTATATACATACCTCTGGTAACATGAGCATTTAGGATTTTCTGAATGTGTTATTGTTGGAATTCTGGTGGTAGTTTTATTTTATTATTACTTTTTCCTAAACCGAGAGAGTAGGAAAACAAGGAAGAATTGACAGGTGTCTAAATATTAAAGACATCATAAACTCGAACAAATATAAGAAAGAACGAACTCTCATTATTAATCAACCGTTAACCTAAAAGGATCCTATTTATAGACCAAGGCATAGGAAACCTGACCCTAACCTAACAGGAAAGAATAGGGAAGGGCTTTAAAGTTGCTGATCAATGGGAAATCTTAAGGAATTAGGAAACTAAATTAAATAAAGAAACCAACTAATTAATAATTAAAGGAAAACAAATAATTATCTTAAATCAACTCGGGATTGATCTTTGAAAGAGAAGGTTTCGACACAACACCAAGGTACCCTCGTAGAATGTTCTTTTCTTCAAGGCATTTTGATCCACAACTCGGCTTTCAAAACCCAAAAAAGTTTCAATTCCCAGAGGATGTTGACATGGTTGCCTCGGCCCTCGATACAACCCATACTATATCAAGGTCGAAAGGGTTAGCGACTATAGGAATGTTGTGTGGAATAATAGAAGTATCTTCTGCAAGCACACTTTCGAACTCCTGTGGAAATGGTGTGATATGAATTGAACTCTCATGTGGTGGCACGACATTTACCTTTGAGTTCACCCTCCTTGAATTTCTGCACATAGGCTTCATCTGATCGAGAATGTCTTCAACCAGTCACTTGCAGTTACTTCCCGAAGACCTGTTGCTGATTCTTGGGTCTCGGTATAGTTTTCTTGTTGTGGCTTGGTCATGACGAGGGCTTTGCCTTTGTCCTTGTCTGGTAAGACTACGTCTTATTTTGGTGGTTTCTCATGAACGGGACGTTTGATTTGACAAGAAACTAAATGGATAATGTGGTTGCCTCTATGCAGAACCCAACTTGATTGGTTCTCCTGTCTACTTGTTGGTGGTTGTCGTTGATGTTGTTGAGTAGTTTGTGACAGCTCTTGTCAGATTAGTGAGAGCTATGGTAACAACCGTAATCTCTGCCATATTTGCTTTGATAGCAGGTTGTTGATAAAAGAAACAATAGAAGCTCCTTTCGTGCCAACTGGTGTAGTAGGAAAACACAAAAGGATCGAAAAACGTCTAAAACCTAAAGAACATGAATTTACGAGCGTAAAACTCATACAAATATAAGAGAAAACTTTCAAAGAAATGTTATTGATCAATCATTCAAAATGATTTCCTAATACATACAAGGATCCTATTTATGGACCAAGTAACAAGAAACCTAATCCTAACCCTCCCTACTAGGAAGTAGTTCAAACAATTGAAGAATAAATAGGAAAGGATTCAAAGGTACTAATTAAAGGGATATCCTAAGAAATTGAGAAATTGAATTAAATAAATAAAAAAAACAACAACATAACAATAATTAAAGAAAATCAGATAATAATCCTGAATTTTGAGCTTGTTTCCCTTTCTACCATTGCTCCTCAAAAATTATGGAAACGCATTCAAATTTGTGCTACATCACAAACTCTAGAAAGAAAAAAGAACCAGATGCTTCTATTTTATTTTATTTTGTTGAATGTTATTATCAATTTTATTTCCATTATAAAAGATATGAATTTAAAAGAAAAAATAAGTAGGACTCAATTATAAGGTGATGAAGAGCTTTATGATTTGCAAAATGAAGAGGTTTACATAGTGAGAATGTAATAGATGTTGTAATTAACTCAACTGCAGCAATAATACCATTACATATGTATGTAATGTAGAATACACTTGCATTATATAATAAGATGTGCTGTTTACATAAGCATTTAAGATTCTTAGATGATGACTGTGGGAGTCAGAGGTAGGATTGAGGAGGATGTGATCAACTTTATTTATGGTGTAGGTAGTAGATTATATTGTTTGTAGATAAGTTGCTAGAGTCTGCTGGAGTGGGGATGATGATCCATTTGGGTGGTGACATGGTTCCTGGTGATATGATTGAGAGTAGGACAACCAGAAAGAGCCATGGCAAGCTCAAGTTCATCCTTGAGCATTTCAACAACTCTTCTAACTCCATACTCCCCCTTAGCCGCCAAACCATACACAACCGGACGTCCAATCTGCAATTCATTAATTAATTAAAGGATAGATACATATATTTAACTAAATCCAGAAATCAATATTTACCAAGACAGCATGTGCCCCCAGAGCTAAAGCCTTGAATACATCTGTTCCTCGCCTTATTCCTCCATCAAACAGTACTGGTATTCGTCCCTTAACTGCAACTACCACCTGCATAAATTTATTTATTTGGTTTTAATTACTTGTTGGTAACTGCATATATGTATATATAATCATGCATGCACCTCTTCAAGAACTTCAATGGTGGCTGGAACATAATCTAGCTGCCGAGCTCCATGATTCGAGACTATGATTCCTTCAACTCCTACTTCCACAGCTTTAATGGCTGCATATATGCCACGCACAAACATGTATTCCTTCCTCCAAAATTAATATACATATAGATATCATGGACCTACCATCCTCGCGAGTGAGTATACCCTTGATCAAAATTGGCAACTTTGTAATGGATTTTAACCAAGCAATGTCCTGCAAAACCAATTAATAATACTTACAACATGGGGTCAAGGCAAATTACAGAAATTAATGAACAAGGAGACGGTTTGTACCTTCCAAGAAAGAGAAGGATCAAAGCTCTTGGATGCAAACGCTTCCAGATTTGAACCCTCGTCCTGAAAAATTCATATAGTAAAATTAGCCGATACATGTGTAAGGCATCCATCCAGAAAAGAATAACCAAGAAAAAAATGGTGATTTCATTTACATCGTCAACTTTGGTCGACACAAGACCTTCAAAATTCTTCAGCTGGGGTGCAATCATTCTACACACAACAAGATAAACTTTTTAAGAAAATTAAAATTAACCCCTGTGAAATCCATTTATGGTAAGAAATTGAACCAAGCCGATTAACATCAAATTTTACAATAAGCAAGTAATATATGTAGGGGGAAAAAAGGAAGAAAAGGAAAACGCTATGATTTTTACTTGTTCTTTATGTCTGCTTCCCTACGACCAAGTTTAGGAGTATCAACAGTTAGAAGAATAGCCTTATATCCCTTGCTTTCAGCTCTTTTCACCATCAGAGCGGATATATCACGCCTCTTGTAGATCTAACAACACATGCAAAACATAAATGACATATATTCATTCTACTAGGAGAGAACTTAATACATATGATAACCCCAATGGGGCAGCCTACCGGCTAAGGCTTGTGGAAGGTGTAACAACCAACCAAGTTCGAATCCGGGGGTGAGCAACCAGGGGCCACTGAATATTAATCCCAAGGGAGCATGCTTTAGCTCTCGGTAAAAATTACCAAGGATGTAGTCTGGGCAAAGCCCAAGTGAACCTTATCAAAAGAAAAACTTAATACATATGATGATGATCACATACATATAACTGAAAGAAGAAAACAGCATTGCAACTGGAAGCAACTTCCTCTATTGTGCACGTGGACATGAAAGACAACGCCTGAAACAGAAAACGGAAAGAAAAAAATAGAAGGTAAGACGAGCAAAGCGAAATAATTAAGTGAGCTGCAGCAGTAGCACCTAAATTAATTACCATTATGACGTTACATGCTGCTGCTGCTTTGGCTGTCAAGACCTCTCCTGGAAAGATGACATGCATATATTTACAGTTGATATACATAGGTATTCTTGATATAATACACAAGAATTCAAGTAATAACTAAGATTAATTAATGATCACATGTGTTATATGTTTGATGAATTCAGTAGCAGTACATATATAGAAGAGGCAAAACTCCTAAAACTGTAGCTCCTAAAGGAATATTATTATTTCTTCATGTATAGGTTAATTACCCTTGGTAGATTGAACCCAAAATGACATCTTCATTTCTCATCAAGTCATATAAGATAATATGGGTGCTGAATGTTATATAGGATGCATAAACAAAGTAACCATATATACCTTGAGGATGTGCCAACTTATGCATAGCAGTTGGAGCAATCATAATGGGTGCTGAAGTTTTGTAACCCAATATGCTTGTTGACATATCTATTTTGCTGACATCCACAAGAATTCTTGGCCGAAGACTGACCGACGATATTAATAATATAGATAGATAGATAGATAGATATAATGAAAAAGAAATAGTAATTAAGATGAGAATGAAAAACAAGATTACGTGATTCGTTGAAATGCTTCAACATTCTGTCTGAGTGTGTGCTGATCCTCAGACCCCCCAGCAAAGTAGTCAAAATACATCTTTGGAAGGGCTTGCCTTGCCAATTCTTCATATTCCTTAACATTCACAGGCTCATCACCATCCATATCCTCCTCACTTCACTTAACTATTACAGTAAATAATAAGTTTAGAAACAGAACAATTACTAAAAACTAACAAGAAAGCAAGATAAAAAGAAAAAGCTTAACAGATGTTGCTATATATATATATTATATGATCAATTGCAATTATTTTACAAGTCAAAAACCCTAATTAAAAATCATACCTTTCACTGCTATTGATCTGCAGATGAATAGTTGGTGAAAAAGGTATTGTGTCAAAAGCATCTACTTATTATATTATGCATTCCACATAGGAATAGGATAATAATAGGACAAATGTATCCATCGCCCTCATTCATATTGTGTCTCTTTCAAGATAAACCTTACGGCCTGATGGTTACCAATTTCAAGATATATTAGGCGTGGCAATTTCGTGTCAGGTTCGGGTTCGTGTCATTCGTGTTTTGTGTCGACCCATATTATTGAACTGCAATATTACTTTTTGCGGAAAAATTTTAGTTAAACATGATAGTCGTACATATCTTTCTCATTTCTGTTGAGATGATTTGACCACTGCAAAGAAATAACCAAAGTTTCTTTCTTCTTAATTTAATTAATACTTCTCTCTGGATTCTGAGTTTTGAAAACCATTGCTTTTTACTTGCACAAAAGAAGGAAAAAAAAATAATATGGTTTCTTGTTAATGAAAAAGAGCTAGCTAGAATAAACTTCATTTCTATTCGATCAAATTTACAGTACCATGTAATAATCTATGAGAGATTTTTTTAGTTCACAAAGTTGGATTTTGTTTTTGAAGACAAGAAACATCCTCTTGGGTTCCAACTTCCAACCAATATCATTTAAAGGGCATGAGTAGTAGTAACAACACCATAACAAATCTCTGTATAAATTCCACAACAAAATCTCAAGTCAAAAAGGTTCCTTTAGTACACTTGGGTTCCAACTAAGTTGAATAATTCGTTTGTCAAGTAGAAGCAATCATCACCATATCTTCTTTCTGGCCCAGAAGAGTAGGATAACTACTCCAAGGACAATTGCAACAGGAGCCCATTTCCGGATCAAGGCCTACAATTGGAACAACAATTGGTGAGTATTCAGATTCTTCAAATGTATCTTGTAATGTACCCTAAATTTTAACACAATTAAAATCCACTCATTTTGTTAACAAAATTCATTCACAAATTTATTTCTGCCAACAACAAACACTGCTGCAAAAATCATGTCATCTTAAAATTAAATCATGCGAACCTGCCGATTTAGATCTCTTGCTTTGTCAGCATAGATGCGAGATTCTGACGTTAATCGGCTTGACATTTGACTGACCTCTGCAGAAATTTATAATTTGACAATATCACCAATAATGATATGATTCATAAAAGATAATTCTAACTAACATCAAATGAAATGATAACAACATGGGCATGTGTATTTAGAAAGGCATGCTACAGACTACATCTCTCAATACTACAGTATAACTTCAATGGCATGATAACAACTAACCACATTAATAATCCTCAAACTTGCAATCCAATGTTCCACAGTCCCAAATTAACAGCTAGATTCTTTATAATTATCAGACCTACTTCTCATGTCCTAGTAGTTGTGTTTTATGTTATGTCCTTCTCACAGTACTTGTTTTCTTTCAATTATTGTTTTCCAAACCCGGGGTCTTCAGAAAATAGCCTCTCTACCAGGCTTGTTTAATTTGGTTTGGTTTTAGACCACATGCTCATCCAGCTAAACTTCATTCACATCAGAATTTTCTCTTCACAAGCAAAATCTGGAGACATGGTGTATTATATAGTTGAATCAAACTATGATCACCTTCAGTAATGCTCCGTCATTTTCCACACTAATTTCCTCCTAACCTGATAGGATGCAGGGCAATCAAAATTGTCCGGATTTCCAGAAGAAAGTCAATTACACATGAAGCCATACAAAATATAACTTAAAACCTTTGCACCTCCCTTCAAGATGCAATACAGTAATATGAAAATGCCGAAAGCATCACTGAAGTTGATGAATATCCAGATGTGCCTCAATAAGTCAAAAGCATACCAAGAGATCAATATGCTATTTTATTAAATCATGCATATTGGACTTTTGGCACATTTCATTGGATGGTTGGAGGCAAATTGAAAGCTTTACTTTCAAAATAGAAAAAAGAAAACAATATGCTATTTTATTAAATCTGACGGATAACTAATGAACCATGGCATACATGTTTGCAACAGAGATTCCATTTTGAGTCATTTACTTGGATTCTGAACACACATATTGGATGTAAATTTGTCTCTTAATTAAGAAAACTTCAGGGGTTTATTTTACTTCTGGATCTAGGGCGATAGTTCAAAAGGAATTTCTGAATATTATTTTGTGTTCCTAGAATTCATTTCTTGGTGTCAGAATATGAAATGTAAATTAAAAAAAAAAGGATCTATCATCTTTTCCAGTTTTTTTGTAAATGATCTTAGAGTAATGCTTTCTCTGCTTCTATTATTTCCCTCCTGGCACAGCTGGGCCATCTTCGACTTTAATTAGAGATCTTGCTGATTAAGTAAATCATGACACCTAATCACCAGCTTCTTTCTTTGTCACTACCAGTGATGATGTTTTTTAGTAGGGAAAGAAAGCCTTATGTGGGGAATAATGCTTGAGAACTTGAGGTTAATGGAAATCCCAAACCTTCTCACACAAATACCTCACAGGACCTCACAACATTGTGCTATCATACATTGATTATAGAGCCAAGACCTAGGGGCTGTTTGGTTGGTTTTCCATTAAGTCCTGTATGGATAAAGTTGTCTGTGTGGATTAATCCGTCTGTGTAGATCCGGAAGGTTTTTGTTAAGGAGAGTTTTTCCATAGATAGAAGAAACGTTTTTTTTAGTTGGGAGTGACAGGTTTGGAAAAACTTGGCTTTCTGCATAAAGCTCCCCGCTAAAAGCTTACTGAATAAGTCACTTCCTATACCATTAAGCCACTACCAAACAGTCATGTATAACTGACAGAATAAGCCGTGAGTCTCATTAAGCTCATTAAGCTGCTAATAAACAGGCCCATACTGTGTTATATAAGGTGTGTGCAGAGGTGAGATCGACTCCAGGGCCCAAGACTTAAGAATCACTGTGGCTTAGGCCTACCTGCAGACCAAACCATGACTTCAAAAACACTACCCTAGTTCATCTTTATTGGAAGCTATTTAAAAATAGCCTATGGTTGAAGGGTAATTACTTCAAGAGAGAAAACTTACGGTCCAACTTTTCACCAACACCAAGAACTTCCTGCACATTACGAGTCATTACTTGGTGTACTTCATAAAGTTCATCGTTCAACTTGGCAATATTCCTTTGAGTTCTCGTGTCCTGGTACAATTTCTTAGTCCTCTGTATAAATGTGTCTGTTCACAAAGGAAACAAGGTTGGGTTAGGTACAGCAGGCTTATGAATGTGAGCATTAATTACTCATAACAGAAAAGCAAAACAAGTGACATTTACCAAATTTTATGAAGGCATAAGGTCTTGCTGCAGTTTCGATTTGACTCGCATAACCACGCTCAAATTCATTCTTAAGATCTTCAAGGTATTGGAATGCCAGCTTCTTCGGATAAGCACGATCACACATTGTCAAATAGCATACCCGCCCTTCAATGATATAGCTGAGAAAGTGGGTTAAGGAAGCTAAACTAATAGAGCATCTCTGAAGGAAAGTTGAATTACCACTAACTACAATGTAGTACATATTTAGAGCACATGTTAAATCAAGATGGATGATTGCATAATCCCTTGAGTTAAACTTGATCAAGAAACGCATCCAAATGCAAAAAAGGCTCTTATTTACATGAAACATGGAAAAGTCGATAGAAATTGCTAGTAAAATCCTAAATTAATTTCCAAAGTTGCATAAGACAAATCAAAGGAGTGCAGTTAAGAAGGCAGGAGTATGCTTATTCACTTAGGTCCATGTTAAAAAGAAAGTCAAGGTGGTCTTAATATTGGATTAATACCAAACGTATAAACCTGAATGTGACCAATTAATTTGTCTGTGATCTTGAATTGCCGATATTGCTGAATACTGGCTGGAAAAGAGTTCTCTTTCTTTGAGCCTGCACCTTCCCGATTCACCCTTTACAGTGTTCTTTTCGTGTTCATGCTACATAACTAGGTCATGACAAAAGGAGCACAAACTGGCACAAGCTGAAGTAAAGTGCATGCTCAACAAACACAGAAGAGTGGTTGCCTTTGGGCATGCAAAATGATGCGAACTTCCAAGAAGCATCATTCAAAGACTTCAGAAGAAGAACCCCGAAACCCAATGATACAGAGCCATTGCTCCAAAAACAATGCTTAAGACCCTCAAGTGCTATCATGTAGCAATCTGTGGTATGTCCACCACTTGTCTATCATCCCTGACAAAGTATCATTAGATGGACTCCTTATGGCTTTCTATTTCAATATTATCTTCTAATAGGTAGGTCCTCAAGGTTCTTTGTCCTATCTTGAGGAAAAGTGGGTAAATTGTGTTATAGGGAAAAGACTTGGTCCTCGGTTTGACATCAGGGACTTAGAGACAAGAGCTAAGGATTGAAGGAAATACTTTTAGTATTTTCTTTAGAAATGCAAGGAGAAAGGTTGAAAGACAACCATATATAGAGAAAATTTAGGATACTGGAAAATGTAAGGGCCGGTCTCAACAGACATCCGCGACGCTTCATTGTGTCCTCTTGAAAGGTTCTTGAACAAAGCCTTAACTTGCTGTTTATAGAACTCTGCGTCCTGCATATCACGGCCATCATCAAGTCCTTCAGCTAGAGGAAGGCCATCAGTGACACGAGCAATCATCGTCAACTTCACCATATTTACTCTAATAAGCAGTCCCCTATACCAAATACAAGCCATTATTTGGAAGTAGTACTACAAAGGGAGTAACGCAAAAATGAATTTGTTTTGGATGCTAAAAAAGGGTTCAGTTAGGTAGTCAACATTTACTTCGACTATGAATGCAAACAGATACTTAACAGAAGGCATATGTACTTACAAGAAACACATACAAAGAGAGTTGTCTGGCATACCAACAATCTTTTACAATAGCAACTTACTAGAAAGATATCATCTTTCTTTGGTGCTCTCAAAGTTTCCTTCCCATAAAAAATTTCTTTCTGGTCACACCACAAGAATCTATAACATTCTTTTCCACAGACAAGTAGTTCAAGCGTTAATATCTAGACAGCACGAAATGCACCATGCCTTATTCTAATTACAGAGCTTGTAAGTGCATCAACTCACATGCTCTTTTCATACAAAAGAAATTGTGGTAAGTTTGTTGATAAGTTTGATGGTAAGAGTAAAACTGTGAAGCACTCTAAACATATCAGTTACATGACTCAAGATCCAACTAGCAAAGTTAGCCAAGTTTATTGTACAGAAATTTATATGCAGACTATCAACTGCATATTCACCATATTTATGTTGTAAATTTAGAGTTCTCATACACTTCAAAATGAAGAAAGAATTTGTGTATGCAGAGAATAGATCAATCTCCAATCTCCAAACAACCATTTTTCTTATCGACAGAGGGAGAAACCTTTTTTTTTTTCTTCCATTCCAACTTAGATACGCCAAGATATAATAAAACTGATTTGTTGGTCAAACGGCATTTAAGAATTAAAGAATTATTACGAACCAAGAACAACAAAATTAACTGCCATCCAAAAATCAAGATCACATCGATAACCAACTTTAAAAATTCATCTGAATCTAACAAGAGAAAAAATGATACCAGATTTTTTTATTGAAGAAGTATTTATCATGCGTATGGATGACCCAATCTTTCCTGTTTGAGTTACTGGATCTACATTGATCGATCGGTGAGCGAGGTTTACGAGGATAAGATAATAAATGAAATCAAATTATAGGGTTTTGGAATTGGAAAGACGAATGATTGAAAATTTGGGGAAGACTTGTTGTCCTTCAAGAATAGGCCGATGATGATGATCACTCGAGCAAAATGCTGCACATTTTTACAGGTATTCATCTTTGGTTCCTAAAGTTTGTCGATTTCAACCCTTCTTTCCCTCAACTTTATTTTTTTAATACATTTGTACCTTATCTTTTGACACTTGCAACAACTTTTGTCCCTCCTCCTATAGTCTGTCTCTTTCTTGTCGTTAGACCATCCACACTGGTGACAGTGCTTGACCACCAGCTTCCACATCAGCGCCACATCAGTTTTCCACTATCTTATCAAAACCTTACCAATCCTTACCAATTCAACCTCACCCATACCAATCTAAATAATTAATTAATAAAATAAAAGAAAAAAAGAAGAGGGAGAAAGAGAGAAAGGAGAGAGAGGGTGAGGGTG
>LUCG01144671.1:0-16669 GCA_001633085.1 Carthamus tinctorius
TATATATATATATATAGTAGGATCGGTCCAATGGTTTTGAATGCCTTGGGTAAATAGTAAAAAAAATGCCCTTAATTTACTTTTAAGAGGTTTGGAGTGTAGCCAAACTTAGTACAAATTTAAAGAGGGATGTTACCTTTCTTAGGGGAGAGAGTAGCTCAAAACCAAAAGAAAAATGTTCATATACCATATGGGGTAGACATATCTAAAAGATATCATAGGTTTTTTTTCCTCCAATACTATCTACCAACAAATTACGTACCATTAAGTTCAACAAGTTTAAATACTTTTATGGTATTTCATGTTAGCCACAATGCATAATTCAAATCTTTTTTTTTTAACCCGGCACATACTATATAATACTCGATTACCTTTTCTGATGCATCGCGAATATTAGATGCATTCCCAGTTGCCATCGTTAACTGAAATCTTCCATCAAAATAAGGTAATTTAGACATCTCGGATACTCTGTAAACATCCTCCTGTTTGTTCATCAATTCAAGATTAGAAAAACTTGATTAAGTATCACATTAAGTAAATAGTTAAAATTCAGTAAACATATTAGGCTAAGCGTAACGGTGGCTGGGGTTGAGCGGGTTCGAACCCGCTGGGCTCAACAGGCTCGGCGGCTACCGCTACGCGTCCAGCGGGTTCGAGCATCAAACGGGTTACCCACACCGCTGTGTTTGTGTGTGTGGTATGTGGTGTGTTTAATTAATTAAATGAGAGGGTTGGGTACTAATCACAGAGGGTTCCAGAGGGTTAATGAGAGGGTTGGAGAAAAGTTGATGTAGCAGTGGGGTTGGGAGGGTTGGATACGCATGAGCTTATAATGATTAATTAGAGAATACAAAGCGGGTTGTATTTCGAGAAATATATAAATTTTATCCAAAAATAACAGATTATGGTTTGGTAAATATAAGCTAGCTTATAGTTTAAGTACATATATATTTGGATGCACCATATAAGTTATCTTTTTTAAAAGCTACTCTCCCTAGTGTTTTGATGACTTATGAGGCTTATTATTTTTTTATTTTAAATATACCCTGCTAAGTTTTACACTACCAATTTTTAAACATGTTATTTTTGTCATTTTACGGTCATAACTCATAAGCTACATTGCCAGCTAGTTTTTTTCCAAACGCATCTTATTTACACCGAATATAACAAACATGTAGAAGTAGATATATATCTAGGCCCCTACATCTTATAAAGGACTCCATAGATGGGGTTCAATAAATATAACTATGCTTAGGGAGCTTCATCTTCTTCAGGTAGTAAATCATGCAAATAAAGAAAAAGTATACAAGCACATTTACCGATTCAGGACCATAGATGATGCATCTAATGTATTTCAATTCCGTAAATGAACGATGCAGCTGAAGAGGCCTACCAGTCTTTCTCCATCCTCGTACCCCTGTAGTAGTACGTAACCAGCGATATAAGGAAGCTTAAATCCATTTAAAGACATTATTGAATTAGGTTGGTAGGGGAAACATACTTGTATCATCAATGTCGCGACCAATTAAAATACTTAACCAACCAGGAGTCAATCTGCCAACCTCCATTAGTTCAAAGAAATCACGCCGGCAAAGATAGTATACATCTCCCCAAAGTTCAAACCCAGAAATACTTTTTCCGAAAATTTCTTCAAAGCCCGTGTATTCTACGTTGGCTTTATCTACTTGGTCATCATCAGCATACACGAGGCTTGCACCACATTCATGTATCTCCAATCCTTTCATCACAACAATAGACACAGTAACCGGTTTTCCAACCCTCAACTTTGTTCCAATTGGCCAATAGCTAAACCATGTAGCAACTTCACCAAGCTCAGGCTTCCCAAAGACTTTGGGGTTATACGTGAATTTTTTATCATACATGAAACCTCCAATAATATAGCGCGTATGGATTTTAGCAAACCATACCCAATCATCACTTAGAAGTAATGTATATTTGAAAGTTACGTTCAATCCTTTGAGCCTCCTATTCTTGGGACACGATGGCACTACAAAAGACAACGAGGTTGATTCCGATATATACTCTGGCATCATGTTTGGATCCTTTATATATGGCAGAGATATGCTCATTATATTGAATTCATACAGCATCTGTACAAAAACACATGGAACAAACTTCAGTCATTCTTATAATTAATAATTATATAGTTTGCACATGGATTCTCGATGTCCATATGCGTGTGTTTTGTAACGGAATTGAAGAAAGAACCTGTAGATGACAACTTCTGCCTGTCATGAGCTCATCATCGCCACCCAAACACATCTCAAGATTTTGATATTCCTTGAGCCACTTCATATGTCCCAAATCAACTTCATCAAGTTTGGTTACTGGCACCAATTTGATAAAGCCTTCAACTTCTGACAGAATGCAACAACCTTCATAACCAAACTCTTGCAATGTGAATTCATGTGATTCGAAAGTTACTTTCTCCAGCGACGTGCAATAATATATATACAACTCTGCTAGTGTACTTGGTAGACCTAGAAGACATGTAAGCCTTGAGCAGAAGCTCAAGTCAAGGACTCGAAGGCTTCCAAGATGAGTGTAACTAGGCAGGAGCCTAAAGATACTGTTGCTTAAATTCAAGTATTGCAAAAGTGATTGATCCATGAAGCTGAGAGGAAAAGCTTTAGTAGGTTCAAGATTGCAGTCGTTGAGGAACAAACGCTCTAATGAACATGGCAGAGAAAAGGAAAGTTTGAGATTTTCACAGCCAGTCATATTCAATAGACCAAGGCTCTTGAGGTTTTTTATGGTCTTGCAAATTTGAACCAATCTGCGACAGTTCCACAGAATCAAAGTCTCAAGGTTCGGAAGTCCAGAGATAAAGAGGATTCTTTCTAGACTTAGACAGCTTTTCAAATTAAGAACTTTGAGTGATTGAAGAACCTGTTGCAAAAGTAGAAACCCGCATAAGAACATTAAAAGATTGAGAAGCAAAATGCATGGGCAAGCCATAAAAAGAAGTTGAGTTCCCTATACCGTGGGCGGTCTAAATTCTATCAAGTTGCTGTGACTCAGATCTAAAGCGACCATTTTCGCCATGGATGAGTTGGAGGGCAGGGATGACCTGGAGTATCCAACCCAACAGATCCATCGTAACTGTTCCGAATAATCCAGGTCAGACTGTCTGATTTTCAAAAAATTGAGATGGAGCAATTTTAGTTGATCCATCTTTGAGAGTGAACATGTGGAATATAATCTCTGCAAATATAGAATGAAGAGTGTTAGCAAATGTACCTCATATGTAGAAATAAATGCACAAATTACCTAATATTTATATAAACAAATCCTGTCTTAGGCATGAGATAACTATGAAAAAAATGGATGTGCTAAGATTAGATGAATATATTGAGCCTAAAAAAAAGAGGAAATATGTAGAATAATTGTTGGGTCTAAATCTGACTAAGTATAGTTAGTGTTTCTAGACTAACATACTTATTGCTGCTTTTGAAGTTAATGTTGCAAGTTCAAGTGATTACTACTGCTAAGAATGGTTAACACTGCTACGTTATCTAATTAGTACTGCTAGTCTTAGTTAGTACCTCTTATGTCTTGTTACCACTGCTGATGAAGTTATTACTGCTCGATTGCGATAAGGAAAGTTTGTTGCTTGGAGCGAAAGATCAGGACTCGAAGATAAACATGGAATGGATTCAGAAGATTTGTTTTGTTTTCATGATTATCTTGTAATTTGCTTTGTATAAATAGTCTAGTTTTCTAGATTAGTTTAAGTTTTTCTGATAGCTTTCGCATTCTTAAAGAATTTAGCCACAAGATTAGTTTGTAATCCTTCCATTAGAGAAGTTTTGGACGTCTGTTTAGTCTGTTCAACAAATTGGGCTTGGTTTGTAATCATTGAGTTAATCATCAATATAACTTGTGATTTGAATTCCAAGCTTGCTATTCTTAAGATTGTTAAAGTATTATTCCACAATTTCTTTAACAATTATCTAAGTTGCGAAAATTCTTGTCTAAGAATTTGATCTTGACAAGTGGCATCAGAGCTTTGTGACTTAGATATCAAACTGTTATCATGGAGAGATCTGATAGTGTGTTGGTTTCCAAGGTTCCAACAACCCCAATGAGTTTGACATGTGGAAAATTCGTATCAAACAATATATTCTTCTCACAGACTATTCTATGTGGGATATCATAGAGAATGGTCCTACTAGTGAAGGAGAAGTTGGTGCAGATGGAAAAAGACCTCCTCCAAAGTCTGATGTTGATAGGAAGTTAAGACAATCTGAGATGAAGGCCTTAAGCACTCTACTTCTGGCCATTCCCAATGAATATCAGCATCAATTCTGTAGTTGTGCTGATGCAAAAGTCTTATGGAAAGTTCTTGAAAAGAGATTCTTAGGTACTAAAAGCACCAAGAGGAACCAAAAGGTAATTCTCAAGCAATAGTATGAGAATTTCATGTCTTCAAAGAATGAGTCCATCACTCAGACCTTTGACAGGTTCAACAAGCTTATAGGAGAACTGACCACTGTTGGTGTCAAGATGGATCAATATAGAAAGTTTCTCAGATCCCTTGGAGAAGAATGGATCATGTATATTGTCTCCTTCAGACAGAATGATAATCTTGAAGACAAGGAGTTGGATGATCTTTACAATGATCTAAGGGTGTTTGAAGCTGAAGTTGAAGCCAAAAAGAAGCCTTCTAGGTATAATCATAATGTTGCCCTACTCTCTTCTGGTGACACTACTGCCAATACATAACCTGTTAATACTGCTTTTGTCTCAAAACAAGATGGGTCTAGTGACTCAGTATTAGAAGCTTTTCTTGCAAGTCATGCAAGTTCTTCTCTTATTAATGATGATTTGGAACAAATCAATGCTGATGATCTTGAAGAGATGAATATTAAGTGGCAGATGGCCATGCTTACCATGAGGATTAAGAGATTCATCAACAGAACTGGAAAAAAGAACTTTGGAATGAAGAGAGAAGATGGAGTTGGGTTTGACAGATCCAAAGTTGAATGCTACAAGTGTCACAAGCTTGGACACTTTGCAAGAGAATGCAGAGGTGGAGGATCAACTCAGCAGTATGGAGCAAATAAGCAATCAAATTTCAACAACAGGAGTACCAATGGTAGCTCATCTCAAGCATTGGTCTCACAAGAAGGAGTTGGATTTGATTGGAGTGATCAAGCAGAAGAAGCAGTTCAGACTCAAGCTTTGATGGTTGAAGTATCAGAGGACACAAGTTTAGAAATTCCTAGTGAGGTAAAATCTAAACTTTGTTCTAAATCCTGTTTTGAGACTGTTAAAAAGTATAGGGACCACAATCAAAACATGTGTGATGATTTGAAAAGACTAGAACAAAGTAGGAGAAAGTCAAGTTTAATCATAGTGAATTTGTAGGAAAAGATCAAAGCTTATCAAACCAATGAACTCCAACATCACTATGATCAGAACTATTGGAAGTGGGAAAAGAAAGAGTTGGAAATAAAGGTAGAAAAGTCAAGAGAAGAGTTACAGACTGTAAAGAGTGAGCTTAAAAAGGCACTATTTGATCTTGAGAAATTTTCCAATGCTTCTAAAGCTATGGATGCTTTATTCAAAGCACAAGTGCTGGATAATTCAAAAAGAGGTATAGGATATAATAACACACCTCCTCCCTAAAACAATAACTATATTCCTCCCACTTCTGACCTCTTGGAAAGACAAAACTACAACAACAACTTAACTAAAAAGGATACAGAAGTAGATCCCTCTGAGGGTATAGTTAGTGAAGTAGAAAGTGAGTCTGAAAAGGAGGAGACAAAGGAAAATCCTTTGTCAGAAGTGAGAATGTGAAGTCTAAAGTGAAAGGAAAAAAAAGGTACAAGGAGTTCAACCAACTGATAAGATAAGGGGAAATTAGAGGAATAAAAATCAACAGTGGGCTCAAAAACAAGGAATTGATCTAAACAAAATCAATAGGCCAAAGCCTTGTTTCATTTGTGGAAAACTTAATCATTTAGCCAAACACTGTTATTTCAATCCTGCTAACCAAAGAGTAAACTTTCAAAAAAAACATCAAACTCTTTTGGGAACAGGAAATCCTCAGGAAATTTCATGACCAAAATGTGAAGAAAGCACCTTTGAAAGAAAATCATGCTCAAACTCACATTCAAAACCAGTTTGCTAATATAAAAGGGAAACACTCTTCCAAGTCAGTGGGTGTCTCATAGAATCAGAAAGTGAAGAAAGCAAACAACTTTGTTAAAATTTAGGTGCCAAAAACCACTAAAACTATTAGTACTGCCTCCTCAAGCAGTACTGATAGTGTTAGTGATGCTACCACTAATGTTAATACCTCTACTAATGTTAGTACTGCTACTAACGTTAGTGCTTCTACAAACATTAATGTTGCTACTCCCATAATAGTAACAAAGTACTGTAGTCATGAAATTCAAAACTCTGATCATCTTCTTAAAACCAACCTTACAGAAGTTGAATATGTTGATGATAAAGGGCAACCCAAGACCATTTTGGCTTGGGTTCCTAGTAGACACTGACTACTTGCTTCAATATGCAGGGCAACCAACCGCTAAGGAGAAAGAGCATTTGGCATATAGAATGTGGTTGCTTTAGGCACATGACAGGTGATATGTCTTGCCTTCAAAAATACAGAAGATTTGATGGAGGACTTGTTGCCTTTGGGGACAATCCAAAAGAAGGTAAAATCAGTGGTACAAGTGTGGTATCAAAAGGTAAAATGACTTTTGAGGATGTATACTATGTTGAGCAATTGAGATACAACCTGTTAAGTGTATCACAGGTCTGTGACAAGAAACATAACATATTATTTAATGAGACTGAATGTATTATCCTTGCTCCAGGTTTCAAGGTAGTTGATGAAAGCATGATACTACTTAGAACACCTAGAAGGGATAATGTTTATTGTTTGGACTTAGAGAGTGTTCCTTCTTATTCATCACTAAATTGTTTGTTTTCAAAAGCTTCAGTTGATGAATCATCACTCTGGCACAGAAGGATGTGTCACATGAATTTCAAAACCATGAATAAACTTGTCAAAAACAACCATGTAAGAGGTTTACCACAAAAGGTGTTTTCATGTGATGATCATTGTGTTGCTTGTTTTAAGGGTAAGCAATATAAATCTTCTCATAAGTCCAAAGAAATAAACACCATCTCATCACCTCTTCAGTTGTTGCACATGGATCTATTTGGTCCAACAAATGTGATAGCATTGGCAAGAAATCCTATTGTTTAGTCATTGTTGATGATTTCTCAAGATTTACTTGGGTATACTTTTTTAGGACTAAGGATGAGACAAGTGGACTAATCAAATCTTTTGTCACTAGGGTTGAGAACCAAGCCAATCTAAGAGTAAAAGTCATCAGATCTGATAATGGAACTGAGTTCAAAAACAATGACTTAAACAACTTTTGTAGGGAAAAAGGTATTGAGAAACAATACAGTGCTCCTTGAACTCCTCAACAGAATGGTATTGCTGAGAGGAGAAATAGAACACTGATTGAAGCTGCTAGATCTCTGTTAGTTGATTCTAAACTACCTATCACTTTTTGGGCTGAAGTAGTTAATACTGCTTGCTATGTGCAAAACTGAGTTCTTGTAGTTAAATCACAAGGCAAGACCTCTTATGAAATTTTCAAGAAAAAGAAACCTTTTATTTGATTTTTTAAACCATTTGGGTGTCCTTGCATAATTCTAATACCAAAACTCACTTAGGCAAGTTTGAGAGCAAAGCTGATGATGGATTTCTTGTTGGTTATTATTCTCAAAGTAAAGGGTATAGAGTGTTTAACAGTGCTTCAAGGATTATTGAGGAAAGTGACAATGTCAAGTGCAATGAGAACACACCCAATCTCTCTGGCACAGGCCCTGATTGGTTGTTTGATATTGATTCACTAACTAAAACTTTGAGTTTCAGTGATGTAGCTTCTACAGGATCAAGTCATGAACAGGTCAAGGTACCAACCAAAGAGTTTGTGTTGTTTCCCTTGCTTACCAAGGATCCTAAGAAATTTTGTTCATAAGTCATCCAACCCCAAGAGAAAGAAGCAGAAAAGGATGATGAGCAATCAATTGGTATTAACCATGAATTGGAGCATTCTTCAAGACCAGTTCAGGAGAGTCAAGAGGAACCATGTGAGCCTAAAAACTCCCAATCCCAAGAGTCTCGAACCATTCATGAGTTACCTGAGTTGAATGACTCAAATCTAGATGAAAGTCTTTCAGAAGAGCCTGGATACCAAACAAGAACTCAAAAGAATCACCCATCTAACTTGGTGATTGGTGATATGGCATCTCCAATGCTTACCAAAAAGAAAAGCAAAGCAGCAGGACTTATTGACCCTCAGACAGGGTTATTTACTTGCTTTCTTTCTCAGTTTGAGCCAAAGAAAGCTCATGATGCTATGAAAGATCATAGTTGGGTTGAAGCAATGCAAGAGGAACTGCTGCAGTTTGTACTACAAGATGTGTGGGATCTAGTGGAACTTCCAAGAGGGCATAGAGCTATTGGTACAAAATGGACTTTCAGAAATAAGAAGGATGAGAGAAGGATTGTGATCAAGAACAAAGCCAGACTGGTGGCACAAGGGTATACCCAAGAGGAAGGTATAGATTATGAAGAAGTATTTGCTCCAGTAGCAAGAATTGAGGCAATCAGGCTATTTCTAGCTTTTGCATCTTTCAAAAGGTTCAAAGTCTATCAGATGGATGTAAATAGTGCTTTTCTTTATGGCACAATTGATGAAGAAGTATATGTTTGTCAGCCTCTAGGATTTGAAGATCCAAAATTTCCTGACAAAGTATACAAACTGAAGAAAGCACTTTATGAACTACATCAAGCCCCTAGAGCATGGTATGACACTTTGTCTACCCATCTCTTGGAAAATAGCTTTTAGAGGGGAGTTATAGACAAGAGTCTGTTTATTAAAAGAGAGAAGCGTTAGTGCAAATCTATGTGGATGACATCATCTTTGGGTCTACCAAAGACAAGCTCTGCATGGAATTTGAGAAGCTGATGCACAAGAGGTTCAATATAAGCTCTATGGGAGAGCTTACATTCTTTCTTGGACTACAAGTGAAGCAGAAGACTGATGGGATCTTTATTAGTCAATCCAAGTATGTGCAGGACATGTTGACTAAGTTTACATTCTTAGATGCAAAGCCTGCATGCACACCAATGGAGACACACAAACAAATCAGTGCAGACCTTGAGGATGAGGATGTGGATGTTCATCATTATAGGTTCATGATTGAATCTCTCATTTATCTCACAGCTTCTAGACAGACATCATGTTTGCAGTTTGTGTGTGTGCAAGATTTCAAGGTAGGCCCAAGATGTCTCATTTTCAAGTAGTTAAAAGGATTTTCAGATACCTAAAGGGACAACCTAGGTTGGGACTTTAGTATCCATATGATTCTCCTTTTGAACTGTTAGCCTACACTGATAGTGACTATGGTGGTGCAAATCTGGATAGAAAATCAACTTCAGGAGGATGTCAGTTTTTGGGTGCAAGATTGGTCTCATGGCAGTGTAAGAAGCAAACCACAGTGTCAACTTCCACAGGTGCTATGGATTCAGTTGCTACTCTCAGGTGCTATGGATTCAGAATCAGATGTTGGACTATGGTATTACCTTTTTCAACACTCCTATTTTCGTTGATAATAATAGTGCCATAAGCATTGTTAACAATCCAGTCAAACATTCCAAAACTAAGCATATAGAAATCAGGTACCATTTTATTAGAGATTGTAATGAAAAGAAGTTAATTCAAGTGTTAAAAGTTCACACAGATAACCAGTATGCTGACTTATTCACTAAAGCTTTTGATGTAGGTAGATTCACATTCCTGGTTACAAGTGTATGAATGATTAACTCTAAATAATCTTCTTTTGATTATTCCTTTGTACCTTTCCTGTATACATTCTTTAGTTTAACATCTTGTGCATGGTGCTACTGACCCTTTTGTGTAAGTGTTTCAGCAGTATTCTCCGTTTGTAGAACTTACTACTGTTGGTAGTTGTTACTGCTTCTTGCTATGTTACTACCTCTGACAGTCAACATTTGGCTAAGTATGGTTACTGCTGCGTGGTGGTATTACTACTGCTAAGCTTCAAGTTACTACTGCTTACCTTATTACTACTGCCTGGTGTACATTACTACTGCTAGTTGTGGTTACTACTTCCACCCATCACAGTTACTACTGCCAATGTCACAATACTACTGCTCGCTCTTGTTACTACTGCTTCTAACTGAAACCCTTGCCCTTATAAATACCCTCTCTGACCGCCAAACCCTCACAACGGCTCTTTGCAACTAAACCCTCTCTATTCCCATCATTCTTGATTTCTACTCTCAATCGTGATCCAAACCCTAATTCTAAATCAATGGCGAACTTTGTCTACATGGATGACCACAACAAAGTTGGATTCTTGGAGAAACCCAAACAGTCTGTTGGATTCATGAGATCATTGATTTTCTACGCACATCACACATTGCTTATGCCATTCAGATTAATCAAACCATCCATAAGGAGCACATGAAGCAATTTTGGGTCACTGCTAAGATTCAGATGATCAATGATGAGCAGAGTATTCACTCCACAGTCTGTGGATGAGACATTACTATCACTAAGGACTTAATTCACACTCATCTTCACTTAGATGATGTCGTAGGTATGACTTCTCTTCCTGATCAAACCTTGTATGGAACACTTGTAAGTATGGGATATGAAAACCCTACTGTTGGTTATAAATTTTTCAAAAGTCGATTTTCCCACACAGTGGAGGTTTTTAGTCCATACTCTCCTACATTGCTTTTCCAAAAAGACAACAAGATGGAGTGAGTTCAGTAGCACTATTGTCTATGCCCTAGTGTGTCTGGCCACTTCTCAAAAGTTTATTTTTTCCCAAATGATTTTGTCTGGATTATTATCAAAATTGGATCCCAAATCTACTACAAAACTCTTTTGCATGTATCCAACGTTTGTACAAGAGATACTAAATCAGGAATTGACGGATCTGCCCTCTTTTACGGAGGTGTATGAAAGAAAACCTCCTACAGGGAAGATATTCTCCAACATGAATAGACCTGCAAAGGACTTTTCAGGGAGAGTCACACCAATGTTCTCTACAATGATGGTTGTGACCCATACTCAAGGTGAGGGATCAGGCCTAGCCCACACAATCAGGCACACCCACTGACTCCCTACCCACACCTTCCACCAAACACATTCCTCGGTCTCCTATTCACAAAACCCCCCCACCCTTTCATGTGGTAGTTGGTGCTTCTGCTAGGTAGAAGACCTCTACTGACTGTTCCAATGATCCTCCAAAGGTGGTCAACACAGATGAAGGGGGTGAGGATAGATATACTTATGACATATTGATGGAAACACCTGGCAACATCAACCTGGATGTCCAATCCAATAAGAAGCAGATAGAAGGTCGGCAACATGTGATCAATTCACAACAGTCTGAGTTCAAGGCTCAAGAGGAGAAAATTGTGAAATTGAAGCAGATGGTCCTTAAACTGATTCACAAGAGAAAGAAGAAGCAGTTTGCCCTTCCCAAGAAGACCACTCATGGTCATGCTGCTTCCACAAAGGGAGAGAATACAACTCAAGTTGAGGGGGAGTTTGGGAATGTTCAAGGAGAAGTAGAAAAGAAGTCAGCAGCAGCAAGTTCTCAAAGGAAATAGAAACTGTTGTGAGAGCAGCAGTATCTACACCAGCAACAGAAATAAAGACAACACCAGAAGTAGAAACTACAAAGCAACCAGAGGCAATAACTATAAAGAAAGCAGCAGTTTCTGAGCCAGAAGCAGCAACTCCTAAGAAAGCTGCAGAAACAACTGGTTTGACTCATGAGGATGTGGAAGGAGCTAAAGTTCTAGTACAAGTTGGTACTACTGCTTCTAAGGTTAGCCCAAAAGCCAAAGGAGTAGTAATCAAAGAAAGTGCTAGCCCAAGAAAGAAAAAGAATGAAATGAAGGTTAAAGGAAAGGGAAAAGAAAAGATGGTTGAAGAAGAGAAGGGGTTGACTAAAGAAGAACAAGAGGCTCTATCTGTTGAAGCTGCTAAGAAGTTGAATGAGGAAATTCAGAAGGAATTAGAAAAGGAAGAAGAACTTCAGAAGGCCAATGACAACAAGTATGCACAGGTCTTGGCAAGAAGATTTAACAATGAGTATCAAAAGACTCTAAAATCTCAGGCCAAGAAGGTGACCACGAAAGCAACAAGATAGAGACAACCTTCAAAGACATACTTGGCTAATCAAGAAAAAAAGAGGATGATTAACTTCCTAAGAGGAACTATTGCAGTAAATCCAAAAATGTTTGCTAAAATGCCATATCAAATAATTGAAGGAATGTAAAAACAGCGAAGTGTATAGACTAGACAATGATTTTGGAGAAAGAGTTGAAGTTGAAAGAATAATGAAAAGTAGTTATGATGTGATTATTCAAAAACCATTTCCTGAACCTGAAGAGAACACACCAGTGAAGGAAAAGTAAGAAGAATCAAAGAAGAGAATAGATGAGGATCAAGATGAAAAGCCTGTTCAGAAGACTGATTCTTTGGTTCAAAAGATAGGATCCATGAAAAGAAAGAAGTCTATAGCTCAAAAGAAAAGTGCAAAAAGGATGAAGAAAAGAAGTGATGAGCAACAAGAAGAAAAGAAGCAAGAGGATGAAGCTAAGCCTGATGATCCAGTAAAGGCAATTCCAATTGATTCAAAGATTCCAAAGATTGAATTTTGGGATATGTGGACTAATGAGAAAAGGAAGAACAGAAATTTTCTAAGGATCAGAAGAGAGTCCAAGAAGTATGAAGTGTATCCCAACTTTCACAATTTCATTACATAGTGCACAAGGGATGATCTATAAGACATGTACTTGGTGGGTCTAAACTTGTATCAGGACAAGATCAACAAGGACCACAAGATGATACTAGACTAATCGTTGAAAGGTTATGTCTCATGTTTGATCCTGATAATCAAGTTAGAGCAGCAAGTGGTGACTAATTGGCAGGTGTATCCAAAGTGCAAAGTTTATACCTTGTATATGGCTAATGGTCATAGATAATACTATCTGTTGGATAGGAAATATAATCATGATGCCGTGATGATTAAGAGCATTCTTGGAGTTAAGCACAGTGGTGAAAAGAGGACTGAATTGGAAGAGGATCTGATAAAGATCATTCAAGAGCAGCAGAAAGAAATAGCTGAGAAAGAAATGAACATCACCATTGTCAAAGAGCTAGAACCCATTCATGTGCAGCCTATTGAAGCAAGGCCACCAGAGATCATTCATTGGGATTTGATTGAAGATAGTGGGAAGGATTATTATAAAATCAAGAAAAGAGGTGATCATTGTGAAGTAGTTGCTGACTTTCCACAGATTGTCAGAAGATGTTCAAGATCTGATATGGAAGAAATGTATAAAGTTGGTATGGAACTTACAGTAATTTGTTGGGAGAACAAGGAATGGATAAGATCACAATGACATTAGAATACTTGTGCATGATGTTTGATCCAGAAAAGGTTAGGTATCTACTCAACAAGTTGTGTCATAATGTTTCCTACTGGGGAATATTTGAGAATTGTAGGGTGTATGTTCTGACTGTAAATGGCATGTATTCAGAATATTATTTGGTTGATAGAAGTTATAGTTACAGCAAAGAAAGATTGAAAGGCATGCTTGGAAGAAAGCTGAATTGTAAGCCTAATTTGCAATTGGCTTTGGATTTGGCCAAGATGATCAATGAGCAATATGAAAGAAGTTGAAGTGTGAAGATGCTGATTTTTGATGAACTTAATTTCTTGGTCAAGAAGTTAAGTTAGGGGGAGATTGTTGGGTCTAAATCTGACTAAGTATAGTGAGTACTTCTAGACTAACATACTTATTGATGCTTTTGAAGTTAATGCTGCAAGTTCAAGTGATTACTACTGCTAGATTGGTTAATACTGCTAGGTTATCTAGTTAGTACTGCTAGTCTTAGTTAGTACCTTTTATGTCTAGTTACCACTGCCGATGAAGTTATTACTGCTGGATTTCTGCAATTTCTTTAATAATTATGTGAAAATTCTTGTCTAAGAATTCAATCTGACAATAATTATCTACCATTTGAGTTCGATAAGTAAATGTATAAAAAATGAGTGACTTAGAAATTTTACCATCATGCTAACAGTTTCATTGATAAAAAATCCATGATATTTGCAAAACTCTAGATAAAATTTCATCTTAAGCCGACCCGTAGAAACCACCAAGTTACAACCAAAAATTTTATCTTTGAGTTGGAATCCAAAATCCAAAATCCCATTTTGTTCCCGAATAATTCCTAGCTCTTCATCTGAGAGATGCATGAGGATAAAAGTAATTTTAGTCCTTCATCTGGTTAACATTTGTGCCTTTAACTATGAATTGCCGAATAATTCCTCGCATGCTATGCAAAAGAATGAGGATTAGTTTTGTAACTTTTAAAATAGAAGGAAAACATGTTCACATGTGAAAGCTTTTGATTCACACATGATTTATACGTTCATATACATGACCCATTAATTAGTTCATATGTGAACTATTTAACTGAACATATAGTTCATATGTGAATCACATGGGTTCACATATGAAACCTTTGCCGCGTATTTGTAAAGGTTACGAAACTACCCCTCTATTTCTAGCATATTCGTAATATTTGATCGGTTAAAGCCACAGTCAAAGCAGCCATACTTAACCAATCAAATCTGACATTGACCATATGAAAGCTATGATCACTTATTTACTTCTCATATATTTAGCACTTTTTATTTGAACGGATGCATAGAGAGAGAGAGAGAGAGAGAGCAAGTTCCATGAAGAACCTCATTTTATTGATAACTTGATGTCCTTCCACAACCCAACACGTGGCATATCCATTAGAAATGTATAGGTGTGTCATTGATGATGAGTGTATAATTCATTATGAATTCATTATCTATCATGAATATTTATCATGAATAAGGGTGTTCACTAGTTAGGTTGACTGGGTTGAAGGTATTTGAATGACTGGAGTCAATGTATGACAGTTTGAAAAATCTTAATCCACCCAACCCAATGTATGACGGTTTGAAAAATCACAACCCAACTCCTGCGGGTTGGTCGTGTTGATATTTTGGTACATCAAATATTCCCGTAACCTCATATATTTTGTGTTCTCTACTCATAATTCTATTTTTCATAAAACATTTGATACAACTTATCACATTGAACCGCTTTCTCAATTTACATATATATGTTCAAATTTATTGAACATATATATGAAAGAGTTTTATAGAGGTGGATAAAAGATTGAATATATATATATATATAGTCCTCCTATTGTACAACTCATAGTTAACGTGAAACCTATGCAACCCTATGAATTCCTATAAAATTCTATATAATGTTTCCATAATCATTGACTTTCTACATATTTCATATTAAACTTGGGATGTTTCATAGAATTTTACAAGATTTTATAGGGTTGCATCGGTTTCACGTTAAATGATTATCACTATATATATATATATATATATATATATCTGAAAATGGTACATGATAGTGTAATTATGTAATGTACATATTAGTATAAACTTAATAATAATATTAAGTTCAATAATGAAAGGATATCAGGTTCATCGGGTTGTGTTGGGTTAGGTTCAAATGATCGTAACCGATTTCAACCCAATACATAAGGTTTGAAGATTTTTCAACTCGATTAGAGATCGAGTTGCTTCAGGGTGGGTTATTTTGTGTCGGGTTTGGTTGGGTTGATCGGGTTGTTCAGATTTTTGAGTACCCCAAATCATGAATAGAGACCCACGGCGTGTCGTGGATGGTTCTCGATTTTTAACGAAACTAGGTTCTCTATCAAACTTTCCATTACAAACCTCCTTTTATTGATAACTAGATGACTATTCACAAACCAACACGTAGCATAACCATCAGAAATATATGGGTGTGTTATTTACCGTGAATGTTGTAACACATTCATTATGAATGTGTTATTCAAAATGAATACACATCATGAATGGCGTGTTGTGGATGTTTTTAGTAGGGATGGCAATTGTGTTGTGTTCAGGTTGGCGGGTTGGCAGGTCAGAAAGCATCAACTCGTACACGACTCATTTAACTAATCGTGTCGAAATCTTCAACCCTAACCCATGACGAGTCATGTTGCAAGTTGGTGGGTCAGAAACGGGTTGGCGTGTCATAAACGGGTTGACAAGTCAAAAATCATGAATGCAAAGTTTAAAAATGCAAGCAAATTACATAAGTTCAAAAGCAACCAAATTCAAAGTTCAACATACAACCAAAGTTCAAAAACGACAAAAGTTTAACCAAGTTCAAATACATCCAAGTTCAAATAAACTTAGATGTATGAGAGTTGCCTGTGAGCGTCTAGCAATGTTAGGGTTAAGAGAGGCTTAGCTGGCTTAAGCAAAAATCAGATTGGGATATATTATTTTTATTATATAAAATAAATTAATTAAAAGATAAATGGGTTCGCCGGTCAACCCGGCAACACGACCCGCGAAATAAGCGAGTTGGCGACAGATTGGAAGGTCAGAAACCTTAAGCCAAACCCCTTTATCTTTTTGTCGTGTCATATTAGGTTGGCGGGTCGTGTCGGAAATTGTCACC
>LUCG01144737.1:0-15468 GCA_001633085.1 Carthamus tinctorius
CTCTCTCTCTCTATATATATATACATATATATATATATATACTCGTGGTCGGAGCGTTGGGTTCATGTAAGACCAGCTTGTTGTCGTAAGTCTACAGAGAACATTGAAATTTCACAGTAAAATATTTTAAATATGTAAAAACAAACATTGAACCTTCACATCAGATATTCAAATACCGTGAATATTAAAATGTTATTTATGTAGTCTCACGAAAACAGTATGATATCACATGATCTCAAGTCTATCTTTATTTCTCTCTCTCCCTCCATCTCTCTCTCTATGTGTGTGTATAGATATATATATATATATATATATCTTAAATCAATAACATATTCACGAACCGTTTTGTTTTTTTTAAAGGGTAGCCTAGGTATTTTGCCTAGGCTAATCTCTATCAATTATTGACTGCTAAAGCATGCAACCCTGAGATAATTCATCAGTGGCCACAAGTCGTTAACACCTAGATTAGATGGGTTATTGGGCCACATCCCCCACAAGCCTTGTGTTTAACGAGCCGTTTTGTTAATTTCTGGGAAATGTTGTATTCTACCAGAACCATTGGTATTTTGTGGACGATCCATCGATAATCACAAAAGTCATTTATTTATAGTGTATATATATGTATGTATGTATATATATATATATANACTTGGAATTCTTAGCTTAGCTACATCTTTTAACAACATATATAGTTCAACAAAAGTAGGTATGTTTAGTTGGTTTTCTTCAAGTCATTCAACTCTCTCCATCTCTCTCCCCCTACAATATATATATTTATATATATGTATATATAACAAGTGTGTGGGACAGACCAACCTCTTTCATCTGCCATCAACATTTCATACAAAACCTTCACCCCATCTCTCTCTCTCTAGATCTTTGTACCATGGAAAGAGATGATGAATTACATTCTTCACAAGCACCACCTCAAGATCATGATCAACCTCCTATGAATCCATTTATTTTGGATTACACAACACCACCACCTTTGATTAACAATTACCCATTTCATAACTCATCTTCTCCACAGCTTTTACCTCAACAAATACCATCTTTGCCCTTGCCATCATTGCCTTATAGTTATGTGGATAATAGTAATAATAACATTAGTTTGGAGAGTAGCAATGTAGATTGGGTTAGCCTTCTTTCTGGTTTCATGAATAATAATAATAATAATGGTGATCAGGGATTGTTAATGGGAGATCATGAAGAAAGCAGCAGCAGGAGGCTTATAAATGGTAAAGCCATGAAAAGTGGGAGTGGTAGGGGTAAAAAGGTAACTCCATCTAGGGTTGCATTTCATACAAGAAGTACTGAGGATATCCTTGATGATGGTTACAAATGGAGAAAATATGGCCAAAAATCTGTCAAAAATAGCCAACATCCAAGGTACCATTTCATTTTACTATATATATCCATCCATCTCTCTCTATATATCTATATCTATATCTATGAGGTTAAGGCTGAAAAAATGAAAATTTGAAGAAAATCTTGATAACCCATTTATCTATACGGTATGAACATATGTATACAAGTAATCAAAGTAGACTCTACAGTCTACAGTGAGGTTAAGGCTGGAAAAAAGAAAAATTGAAGAAAATCTTGATAACTCGATTTATCTAATACAGTATCCACATATTATACAAGTAATCGAAAATGCTTTAAGAATTATGCACAATTGCATGTTAGATCACTCTTGTAGTGCATATTGTAAAAATTAATTACTTACAAATTATTTGTATTCATATGTGGATACTGTTAGATTGACGGTTATAGCCAGTGTGTTCCTCGTTGTCTTTTCTTTTTTTCTTTTTCACGATTTCAACGTAAACTTGACTCTTTATATTTGTATCTATATCTATGTGTGCATGCGATAGTAACTTCGATACTATTTTCTTGGAAAACCCTCGAAGAACCCACATTCAAATGCATGAGTTCGTCTTGTAGCCCGTTTTTTTTAAAACGTGACTAAAAAAATCTATCGTAGACTAAGCTAAATCATGTTATTTCATATATAAAGAGGGGATGAATCTTGATATCATTTACTCAAGATTAATTAATTAAATAAGATTAATTAGTGGATTGTTTATCAATCCAAATATATTTTATGTAATCCTTACATTCTAATTCGATCGTTAAAGAATCGTCCCTTTTTTGACTAATGTTTGTTTGTCTTTTTAATTAATTGGTGAGCAAGAAAAAGTAATTTTTTCACAAATAAGTTGACCTAACATTTCTACCATGGAAACCTCTCCATATTATTCTTTCCTTCATTAAGGATTTCTTCTCTTTGGGAAATTAACTCTAAATATTTGTTTTAATTGGTATTGAAACATCCACATTGAAAAACCCCAATGGGGCAGCCTACTGGTTAAGACTTGGTGTTGGGGAGACACCCATCCAAGTTCGAATCCAAGGGTGAGCAACCAGGGGCCACTGAGTATTAATCCCAGGGAAACATGCTTTAGCTCTCGGTAAAAATTACCAAGGATGTAGCCTGGGCAAACCCAGGTGAACCTTATAAAAAAAACATCCACATTGAATATTGTTGATTTTTTTTTAAATGGCGATTTTATAAAGAATATTCTTGTTGATATTATAATAGGTTCTTATAAAAATCTCCACATAACATAAATTTTGGAATCGATTTATGGATCATCGTTAAAAGAATTATACATGCATGCATGCCCAATTCGAAAATATTTTGGAAAAAGATCTTTAAAATTCTACTAATGTTTTTAAATTTTAAGGGAACTTCACTCGATCATAGAAGATATCATACTGAATTTATCTAGAATTAAAAAAAAAGTCTACTTTTAAAAGAATATATATTTTTTTAAATTAAAAGAATGTATTATAATTTATAAATAATTTTGGGGATAAATATATAACAACCAGGAATACTTTTTTTTTAGATAAGGTTCATCTAGGCTTCGCCTAGACTACATCCTTGGCAATATAGAATTGAAAGAAAATTCGGCCGTATGAGACTAAGTCTGGCCACAAGAGGCCACAAGATGCGCACGAAGGGATTCGAACCTGGGGTGAATGGGATACCATCCACATCCCCCACAGGTCTTACCGCTACGCCACAAGCCTTGTTAATTTTCACTTCTGAAACATCTCGATCAGATTCAAATTATATGTTAATTTTAGACTTGTTATATATAATATACGTTTATTGAAATACTTTGTAAATTCGACATAACTTTTATAGCATAAAGAAAGTTCATTTTATTAATTAATTAGTGAATAATAATTATATCACATTTTGTTACAACGAAATTGGGTTTATGAGATGTCATCGATTTCTAGACCTTCTAATAGATTTAATTTATGGGACCAAAAAATAAAGGCATCCTATATTAAGAGGTTGTAGAGAGTTTATAAGACATTCTGATACGACTTAACAAACTTTTTAGGAAACTTAATACAAAGCCTTGTATTAAACCGAGTTTTATAGGAACACTTGTTTTTATAAGACTGTTTTGCGCTATCGGCTGTCTTCCACGTACGTAACGTAAGATAAATTTTCATTTGAACTCGTCCTTATCAAAGCATGTATTGAAGATGTTAACTTTAATTTGTTTTTGTGTTTTGTTTTGTGGGTAATGAAATGGAAGGAGTTATTATAGGTGCACTCATCATACATGCAATGTGAAGAAGCAAATTCAGAGGCTCTCAAAAGACAACACCATTGTGGTAACAACTTATGAAGGCATTCACAACCATCCATGTGAGAAGCTCATGGAAACCTTGACTCCACTTCTTAAGCAACTTCAATTTCTCTCTAGATTCTAAGTTAAATCAACCAACCACTTACACTTTTACTTGATTAATTTGTACATTGATTTAGTTATGCTACATGTATACTACAATTATATATATAGTTGACAACCAACCATGTTACTTAAGTTGTCGATCGTTCACCAATTCTAATCGTCACGATAATTAGTACAAGTCAAAATCGAGGAACGAATGAAAAACTATCTGTGTAGCCGGAAGATCGTGAGAGAAGTGGATCTGGACGCTTGATCGCTTTTAATGTCATGCCCTCCCATAAATTGCAGTTTAGAACGGAATTGATCTGATGCATCTTATCTCAGTGCATTTCTTTTAATCTCATGTCCTCCTATGAATTGCACTTTAGAAGGGAATTGATCTTGTTTATCTTATCTCAGTGCATCCGATCCTAATGTGCATTCATTTCTCATCCAACTGTTGATAACCATTTCCTTCTCATGTTTCTCAAGTTAACCTCAACTTGTCGTCAGAACTCAACCCAACCTACATATGTATGTATAGATTTATGATCATGTAAAAGAGCAAGTTGTTATCGTGAGACTCGTGAAAACACCTTCATTTTTACCAAAACACGTACCCTTTTTTATGCTCACGTGTGATACTGAAGCGGAGATGGGTATATGACCTTTGTCGTTGCCTAGGTTGCAGGCCAAGTCGCTCATACACCAGTAATCCCCCTCACGTGCATTATATATATTGTCACATTTGATAAAGATGTTCTCGAGATGAATACTCTAATCCCCCACAATCGTACACATGTGATTCTAAATCAGTAATGAGGACGGGCTTTGGCACAACTAAGTCGTCTACGAGTACCACCAGGTGCCCTCGCGTGTATTACCACCATATGTGATTGATATGATTACCGAACAAATTATCATGACAAAAACTTACAATCGAGTTGTAGTTTGAAATATGATTTCACATCTAAAAAATAAAAGGTGGATGGTGCACCTCTTAAAATTCAAAGGACGGTAAGAGATTTTCAAATTTTTCTTAAAAATAAAACGAACAGTTTTAAATCTACAAATTAATTTTTGGACTTGAGAGGTTTTAAGGATTTTTTTTTTTTAAAACAAACAACCCCTTACAGATTATCCATAGTTAATGAGGTTAAAGGCAAACAAGAGAAATTGCAACCCAATTTGGTCCAATTCAATTCAAAAATCATCTGTTTGGTTTCAGAATTTTCAAACAAGATATTATATTTCCAATTAAGCACATCCAACATCATCTCTTCATAACTAGACTAAAAATAAGTCCATGTTTAAAAAAGGAAAAATGTAATTAACTAAACTGAAAAGAATTAAAGATGGTAGCATATATATACTCAAAAATCTGTCAACATAATACTTTTGACAACAACAATATTAAGTCACAAATTCAGCACCATGCTTCTCCTATACAATACTTTCACTTCATTTATCCAGCACCACCACCACCATTTCCATCTTGACCTGCATCTTGACCTCTGCTTCCTGTAGGACTCTGAGCAGCTTTTAAGTTATTTGCCATTAAGACTTGTAGATGGGGTGGAATGAATGGTCTGGGTGTGTTCAGAACCGGCGCTCTAGCAGCCTGAACCGGCTGGTTCGGATGAATTATGTATTGATTCAGAGCTTCTGTGTACGCCCTCCCCGATAAACTTCCTCTCATCCGACCACTTGGTCTCCAGTTTTGCTCCCCCGATGCATCTACCGAATTCCCTGAATAATATCCATACTATCATCTTCTTCTTTTTTTGGTAATTTTTTAAAGGAAAATTGGCTCAAACAGTCGTTATACACATCTACCCATTTCTCTCCCACTTTTACCCAAATGTTACATCTGCAATTTTTAGGTTCGTAATTTGCAGACCCAAAAATTAATCTGGTCAATTTTCCTTAAAAAGGAAAAGGAAAAAAATTAGGGACCAAGATTCACAATTTGCGGACCCAGATATTTAAAAATAATGGAAAATTAATGAGATTGTTTTTTATGTGCTTTTTAGCTAGGTCTGCAAATTATGGACCTAGAATTTGCGGATGGAGTGATATTTTGGTAAAAGTGGGAGAGAAATTGCAAAAAAATGATGAGATTGTTTTTTTGTGTGTTTTTTTAGCTAGGACAGCAAATTATGGACCTAGAATTTGCGGATGTAGTGATATTTTGGTAAAAGTGGGAGCGAAATGGCAAAGAGACCAATTTAGCTGCATTGACCAGCTATTTGAGCCAATTTCCCTTTTTTTAATCTCAAATGCTCTCTTTGCCCTTTGTATTACACAAACCGCAGTTCAAACCACGCTCCACCGCACCGCATATTTCATATATTTTTTAATTTTACATATTACATATATATGTATATACACACGCACGTATAAGCGCCGGATCATGTGAGAAGTTGAGTTAACGGTGAGAAGCGTGAGAAGTGGATCTAACCCTTGATCGCTTTTAATCTCATACCCTCCCATGAATTGCGTTTTAGAAGAGAATCGATCACGTACATCTCATCCTAACGTGCATCCATGTGGATCCAACAGTTGATATGGTTCTCGCGTTAACCTCAACTTCTCACCGGAACCCAGCTGGCCAACCCTATACATATATCTACACACACATAGTAATTGCTAATTTACGTCATATGTATTTTGAATAATTGTAGTTATGTGATTGTTAGTTTATATTTTTTAATTTTATATAACATTATCTATAATAATTATTTGTCTACGTAAATTTGCCTCAACTCACACGTCAATCTAATAATTATTTGTTAGATTGTAGGCATAAAGTGTGATAGGTACGGACCGCATAAACCGCACCGAATTTTGCGGTGCGGTTTGGAAAAATGCTCAAACCGCACTGCGAACACCCCTGCTTCCACCAAGGGTCACAGTTATGGAGTACTTAAACTGATACATACCTCTTTGTTCTCCCATTGACGCTACCGGCGCGGGTGATCCCGATGTTTGGATTGGAGCCGGAGTAGGTGGTGTACGGGGGAGAAACTGGTTAGTAGCTCGTTGGATAGCAGCCAATGAATACTGGGGTTGGTTACTTGGAGGACTAGTCATGGGATTCACGCCACTATGCGAACCAACCAGACGAACTTGAGGGGATGGTTGAGCAGATGACCGAACCGGAAGTGGAGTCCTTTGGTTCATGGATTGCTGTTGGTGTGAGTTGAAGCGGTCTGCTGGAAGAGGTGGAGTATGCCGGCCACCACTTAAGTGTTGAGGTGAAGCCGAACGACCACCAAGTTGTGGGGATGGTTGACTTAAAAGATGCGAGTGATCACGATGACCTTGGTTCTACAAGGAAAATCAACGTAAAAGAGAAAACAAAAGACAGAATTAGAAACTTGTATAGTTCAGGGAAATTTTACATACTAGTGGAATAGTTAGTAGAGGGAGGTTCAAAGGAAAACTGAAGAACACCCTCGTATCCCTTCATTTGGATCGTATGCACTTGTGCATAGAAGTAAATTAAGTTGTTTTTTGGTTTTTATGCACGTGTGCATATTACAAATTACTCCAGATGAAGGGCTACAAGGGTGTTCCTAAGTTTTCTGGTTTTTTGAGGTTCTCTTGAACCTGACCCATAATTACTAATCCCGATAACCTCAAAAAAGGTTGACAAGGGTAAGTAATATACATGAAGGTACCCAAACTATAAAGATGACTATACAAGTCAAATTAGTGAATATCAATCCAAAAAGGGTTAGTTGTGTGGGAAATTGCATAACAATGTGAATGAGAAAAAACCAATCATGGTAATTTTTCATCCGTTCCAAAATAAATGCAACAATTCCTTTTCGGCAAAGATTTATTACAGATTACCACTTTGCACACAAGTAACCATTACAGAAGCATGATCTCATCGTTTTTGGTTGATAATACTAACTTATCTTGTCATTATTTGAGGAATAATATATACTATTTAACGAATCATTAACAAGGGACAAGTTCAAATGAGTACTGAAAATATTTTGAGAACCAGAGAACGAACTATTCATGTTTTATTCATGATGAATCTCGTGATAGATATTCATTATAAATATGCATGATATTCATGATGAAAATGCATGATTTCATGAATAATAATAACGCATTATTCCTGATGAAAATGCATTATATTCATAATTATTCAGGGTTATTCATCATGAATAACACATGAAATGGTTGGTTATTTATGGTTAAACTATATGCCATGTTAAACATTGCATTTATTTGGGACAGAATAAGTAATAGATTACTCACCTGAGAACCCACATGCTGCGGTGATGGAGCCGAGGTCATAGGCGACACTTGATGCTGATTCAGATGAGATCTTGCAAACTGTTGTTGGTGTTGCTGTCTGTCCCCATCAGCAATCCTCGCAGCAGAAGGCTGAGCCGGAAGTGCCTGAACAGCGGTCGGTATTCTCGTTACATAATTCGCCGGTGTTGGGTACCTCCCATACCCATTATTACCAACACCATTCGAGTTTTCATACGGTTGTATCGGCATATTGTTGGATGCCGGTGTTTGACTTTGACCCGAGTGGAAAATGAGGTTGCTCCTTTGAAGGTCCTCGATTTCTCTATCGAGAGAAGTAAAAGCCTCTCTTATGGGCCCCACCTCGGTAACATCCGGTCTAGCATTAGTCGTCCTTGTTGGAAGTGCCGATGAATAAAACTCTCTCCAAAACCCGTCTTCCATATGGGGAGCAATATTTCTATTGACGTTGTTCATAGAGACGGGAGTTGAATTCAAGACGCCAAATTCGCCGTGAAACTCGGAAGGAGACGGCTTTTTGTCGTCATCTTTATCGCGTGTATCCACTTCGTTATCGCCTTCGGTAAGGTCCATGATATCATCCATGGTTTGGATGGTGGTTTCTTGGTGCAAAGGTGGTGCATCGTGTGGTTTTGTGTGTTCGTTACTTTCGATGACGGCTTCCCATGATCCGTCGGAAGAGATTTTCACATAAGAAACATCTTCGCCTACCTCTTTCAGAACCTAACAACGAATTAAATGAATCAATTGCTTAAAATAGACGAAAAATGAATATTAAATAAATGGAGTTATTATATGGATCTTTACTTGCCTTGACCATGCTTTGATCAATTCGGAGGTCGGTGAAGCAGACAGACTGACTACAATGGGGACAGCGCCATAGTGGTCTTCTCGAGTTCATGCCCACATAATTGTTGAAATCAAAGCACTGGCAAGGGAGAAGGGAAGGGAAGGGAAGGGAAGGGTAAAAGTGTAAAATTATCAAATTTTCAAGGTTCTCGTAGAAGCTATGAAGCGTTTTTTTTTACAAGCATGGATACTCACCTGAAGATGT
Source organism: Carthamus tinctorius (assembly GCA_001633085.1). NCBI lineage: Eukaryota > Viridiplantae > Streptophyta > Magnoliopsida > Asterales > Asteraceae > Carthamus > Carthamus tinctorius. Next base: position 9,112 of record LUCG01144737.1, read on the forward strand.
TTGCATGAATGTCCTTTAACGGGGATCTTGATACGACTAAAACTGAAAAAAGATAAGAACCACAATTCAAATATAGAAATTTCATGATCAATAAGGTTGCGTTTGGTATGCAGATAGATTAGAATAAGACAAGACAGGACAGGACAGAACTGATAACATGACCAATTTACCCCTAAGAAGTTGCTTATATGTTCTATATATTTTGATAAACTGTGTAATTTATTATAGAAATAATATTTTTTATAACAAAATATTATCAGAAGTTTCCTTAAAACGATTAGAGTGACCAAAATAAAAGGTTTATGAAGTTTTCAATTTTTATTTTCTAAACCTTTTCTATATTTTTTTGCTATTAATATGTAATAATTTACATAAATTAATCAAAACACATACACCATATAAAACTAGTACTTTGAGGACAGTAAAGTGAAAGTTTAAAGAGCATAAAATACAATAAATAAAATTTAGAAGAATCAATAAAGTATAGAAAAGAAGATGTATCTAATGTTTTAGAAAAACATCATGGGTGGGGGTGGAACAGGTTTGTTCCACTTTGCTCCACTCTGTCCTGACTGTTCCACATAAAAGTCTTGCCAAATGTAAAACAATGATCTGTGTTCTGTTATGTTCTATCCTGTCCGTTCAGTGTACCAAACGCACCCTAAGTGTTTGGTTGTATCAAGTATGCAGTACTTGCACCACGATTAGTAATCAACGAGTGCTTGGTGTATACCTTATGGGGCACTTCAGTGATATTCTAGACGGCCCTTCAACTATCTCGTTATCTATCACCAAAACAAAAAACGAAACCCAAAAAGGATACATTCGTCAATTGACATCTAGACATACAAATGGAATAATAACAAAAACCTCACAAATACATGTGGCTAATGCCTTCCATCTTTGCTATATACCTGAATCGGGCAGAGCGGCAGCCGGTGGAATATAATCGGGAATCGCAGGACAGCTCGGATTCGAGACCACGTTCATGAAGGCAATTACTATAATATATCTCCCTAAATGGAATCATAAAAGAATTCAATAATGAAGTCAATCATGTAATTTATGTCAGAATCGAGGAATTATGGTAAGAAAATTACCACTAAATTGGCCCACAACTTGAAGAAGATTGCTTCCATATTTAAGCATATGTGTCACAAGTGTCGGAATCTGCGGTCCAGGATCCTGATGGTGAATTTTAAAAGCCAGAAACAGGTTAGCATCACAAAATCACATTATCGTACAAGTCACTGACCAGTGGTCGAACCTTGTAAACAGAAGTCCTCCTATCTACTCCTTCTCCATTCAACAAAATACTACAAAATAAAAGACAAATGGATGACATGTTAGCCAACTTTGAATGCATAAGCACTTTGGTTAAAAGATGTATTGAGGTACTAAAATGCATACTTGGCTTGCTGGGGGCTTATGATGCATGATGACGTCTCGGTATTATCTGTTTGAGCAACAAATAAATACTGCATGGAAGTTATATATGAAACGAAAATGGAAGTAGAACATAATCATGATGGAGAATTAAAGATCAAATTTAAAAAAATTAGGAAGAGTAACGTTCAACCTAGTATCATGTGTATCGGTCGTAAAACACTACGACCTCGTGACCAAAAGTTTGGATAAAACATATTATAGTTAGTGATGGTGGATGATAAAATCTAATACTTTAACCAGTAATAAAACCACATGAGAAACGCAAATCAGTATGGTAATGGAGCAACATGATGAGAAATGCTTACTATCTTGTCATCTGGAGAAGATCTTGCACTCTTTGAAATATGCAGATCGGTCACATATGAATCATAACCCGGCTATGATAAAAACAGAACGATGGTTAGACCAAAGAGCCGCAAGATAAAATTTAAAGATGAAAATTCTGAACAGATTATTACCGTGGTCTCAACAAGAGCAAGTACTTCGCCCATCTTCATTCCTGGATAGAACCTGAAGGTAAAAAATTTGAAATTTTAAAGTTAAAGAAGCTCTAATATGATTAACATAGATTCATGATCTGGAAACATGGGGAGAAACATGCAGAAAGAACTACCTTGACATAACTGTGGAGATTGTGGAATTGAAATTGCTCCCCTTGTTCTTCATATTAGAATTCATATCCTTAACATTCACACTGCAGAAACTGCTTTGCATCTGCAATTTGCAGAGAGAAGCTTTTGTAAGAGCTGCTTTTGCTAGAAAGATGAAAGAAAATGCATGCTTAAACATTTCACAACCTCATCCGAAAGAACATGAAGTTCTTCCTTCTCCTTCTCACTGAACCACCCGTTACTACATGCACTCTATCAGAAGAAGAAAAAGACAAGGAAATACAAGATCAATAATATAAAGAGAAAGTGCAAGAACATGCACTAGATTTTACAAAAGATTAGCATAACATACATAGAATAGCCACAGAAGGGAAAGATTAAATAAAGTTGATTTTTTTAGGAAGGAAATTAAGAGAAGCACGAAAAGAGTCGGTACCTTTACTGAGATCATCAGCACCATAGTAGCTGCTTGTAGTTGGAGATCATTTTTCCGCTGACATACCTAAGCACAGAGTAGTGGCATAAGAACTTTGTGTCTCATAGCATAGTTTATTATGAACACCCAGCATAAATTATCAATAACAAGCAGTTCATAATAGCACATTATGATCGATTTGCTTGTTAGTGAATATAATGGATGATTGGATTAGATCAGTTCTACCCATTGGATATTACCGTTGGTTACTTATTGGATCGGTTTGGGTCCATCCTTTGAAAACAACTATTCATACATTTCACGTAAAAACACTACTCATAAATAGATATCCATATAAATCGAACTGCCAACATAATTATAAACCTAAATCATAAGAAGAAGAACAACAAGCTTCCTACACGGCTACACCAAAATACCAAATACAAATATCACGTAAAATAAATGTTTCATCCTCGATACTTGGATGGTAATTGGATTTTATCAGTTTGGTTTTATTGGATTTTGGAATTTGGAATGTTATCCAAAAACTAAACGAATTAATTTGGATATTGAAATTTTGGATCCAGTCCAATTTTAGTCAGCCGGTTGTAATTGGATCGATCACTTGTAATTAAAACGAATGATGAAATGGACTAATAACTCATAGATCATCTAAGATGAAATCATTACAAAATCAAGCTTTAAAATACTATGATTGGATTGATGAATTTGACTAAAAAAATTCCTAACTCTCACAGCAAGGACAATAAGAAAACAGGAAGAAGGGATTTTGCAGTACACCTAAATCCTGATATACAAGAAAAGTAAGCAAAAAGCTGGTTAACTTCCAGCTAGGAACAAAAAATTTATAGAACCATGCAAAAAATTAATGGAGTTACTCACAGGTAACAGCAAAATTAACGAATAAAGGAGCATTTCTTATAAATAGGATAGCTGGTTCCAGCAACTATTGAAAATTTTGAACAAAGCTTTTACCGTTAATACTGAAAGAAAGAACTAACCTGCTTTAACAAATAGGGTAACTCTGAAGCGCTGCCTGGGACCTCATTGTTAGCAACAGCATAGTCAATACCTCTATAATCATCAATGTGTATCTAGTCAGTATGATGATTTAAACAAAGACAAGATTATAAAGATACACTGGAGCACTCCTTCAAGTAGATGTTTATGGTTCACAAATTCACTCAATGTGCCTAGTAATCTTTCTAATAAGCATGCTTGCAAAAAATACTTATCAGGTAGCTGATGCATTGTCTAGTGAGGCTGATGAGTGATGAGTACCAGTCTTTCAATTGATTCACTTCCATGGACTCCCTTTCCTACAGCTGCTGTGTTCTCTAAAACTGATATGTAAGACCATCCCCTTGAGTTGATGCTGATGGAATTGGAGCATATATCACTTGCCTTTAATTCTCAAAGTTTTAGGTCTTTTGCTTCCTAGATTTCATCCTCTAAGCACTTGTGAGTTTTCATTGAGCTAAATATGTTTAGTAGCTATGCGTTATGATATTTCATGATCGGGTCCTAGTTTTATAAGTTTTCTTGCAACATTTCGTGTCTGTTATACAGCGCCTACGTGTTCCTTGGAAATTCCAGTTCCCATTTTCAATAATTCTACCACAAACACTACAGGTTGTACTCACAGGAAACCAAAACTAATAACAACAAATAATGTTAGCACTTAGCATAGAGGAAAAAACATCTTCACCTTTTCCTGGATAGATCACCTATCAGGTAATTATGATTTACTTTTACCAAAAAGAATTCTTTTAGATTTCTTACATTGACACCTAAGAGTAGAATTGAAATACAATTAGACTTCTCCTAGTTGAATGGAGTGAAGTTATAACCTAAAAGTTGATGCAGGTCTCAAACCATATGAAAGAAAACTGATAAGCACATCAAAATTTGCAGTTGCTACTTGGTAGCATTAAGCTTCTAGCATACGTTCATATTAACTTCGAACTCGGAAAAAAAAAACTATTTTGAACTCAAAATTCAAAATGTAGCTTCTACAACAGTTAATCAAATGCCCTAATTTCTTCATTTGAAATCAAAATTCAACTAATCAATCTACAGTCAACAACTAGGGCTTGAAACAGGCATAACAACAGCTCTTTCACCAAAATCACACTTAAAACATACAGAAACCATGAAATAAACACTTCAGAATACAGAAAAACTGCTAGTTGAAAACAAAAATCGAAAGAATACCTAGCGAGAGAAAGGCAGAGATTGAAGAACTCTGTGTTATCCGGATTTGTGTCACCGCGAAGATGAACAAGTAGTCTGCTAGTGACGGCAGAGATGCGGAAGGAGTTGACGTACGACGGCGACAGCGTCTGCTGATTGGCCATGTCCGCCGTGCCGGAAAATCCCGCCGGTTTCATCACCGTTCCGGCCATTCTTGGAGGCTAAGGAATGAAAATTGAAATTTCATGAAAGGGGGGTAAGTTTAATTAATAAAAGTAAAAGGGGTATGGAAGGTGGTAATTGCAAAAAAGTGCATTGTCTTTCCAATTTTTACATATCCTACCCCTTAACAAAAAAAAAACTTTTACAAGTCATTGAATTCTAACAACGATTTAGTTCACGAAAGTGTATCCAACTTGTCACAAAAAATCATTGTATGTACAGTACTTCTATTTGGCGTATCAAAACCTACCATATAATGTATTTCGTGACAAGTTGGATACATTAAATGATGAGTTTTGATAAAATTAGATACATACAATGACCATTTCTTAAACCCTGATATGCCAAGTGATAAAAATGGAAGTACAGTACATACAATAACTTTCCGTGACAAGTTGGATACACTTTCGTGAAGTAACCCTTCTAACAAATTATACAGACCAATATGATTGTCCATCTGATTTAATAAAATTTTATTTCATTTTATTTTTCTAAATTAAAGTTTGGAGTAAACTCTAATATAATTTTGGTCTTTGTAGTTCTCATTTTCTTTTCTTGAAAATGGTCCTTATGATTCTTATTTTCCTTTTAAAATGATTTATAGTCATTAACTTTATTAAAATTGTTTGTTAAAGTGAGGGAGGGTTTAGTTATTTTACTTATATTTTTAAATATCTTTTAGGTTTCTTCAATATATATATATATATAGGGGGCAGGTTCGAACGATAAGCCAATCAATTTATGAGAATACGAGAAGGAATATGAGTCATAAAATTCAAATACCATAAAAAGGAAAAATAATTTTATTTAAGATAATTATCATTTTGAATTTGATATATATCCTTAAAAATTAGTTTTATGAATTTTAATTTTAATTAATTCATAATTTTTGTGTCAAGTTTTATATAATTATTGCCTAACTACATTTTTAATTACAAAAATCATAATCTTTTTAATCAAATATTACATGTGATATCCATAATCAAATCATATGTGCTAATTGTAGATCTTTTTCTTAATCATATATGATTATGTAGATTTACTTTTATATATATTTTTGTGATGTTAAATTATCACCTATGATAACACGTCATAGGCGTGTAATCATATGTGATAGGTGTAAAAAATTACATAGTGGATTATATGTGATATGTAATAGATCGTGTGTTAAAAGAAGCTAATCATATGTGATCCAACATATGGATTAAAATATATAAATCATAAATGGTGAAGATAGTGAATTGATTTTGAGTATCACATGTAATATTTTACGAAACTTTGTGATTTTTTATTATAAAAATCATATTAAACTTGATAAAATTAAATAAATTAATTAAAATTGAAATAGATAAATGTATCAATATTTATCCAATGTTATCCTTTGAATTTTAAAAAGTCTTTTATATTTTTTATTTATGATATTTTTTAAATAACAAATAATGTGGC
>LUCG01144767.1:0-13587 GCA_001633085.1 Carthamus tinctorius
AAACCGAACGGATCGGTTTTCGGTTCGGTTTTGGTCAAAAACCGAACCGAACCGAACCGTGCTTACCCCTGATTTCAGCATTGATTTCAACTAAAATGTTCTACCCATCTATTTAAAAATTTATTTTTATCTCTAAAATTTTGTTTTCAAGGTTTCTTGTTGGTTATTAATCATTTTTGGGTTATCTTCAAATTTAAAAAAAAAATCCATTCTCTCCCCTAGTTTCTTCATTTTGGAGATACGGATAAACCATTAGAGCAAAATATTAGCCTAAAATCTTCACATCCTCCATTTTCTCCATTTTGAAGAAGATGACGGAGACGCTCTCAATTATATTATTTAAATATTCAATTTTATTATCTCAATAAACTTTTAAAAAAAGTTTATGTAAAATGACATTAATTCAAATAGTGATTCGCGGTAGAACGAATAAAAAACTTAATTCCCTTTCCTCTTAACAAATATATAGAAAATTCTCTATAAGTTTTTTCCATGATCCTTTATTTTAAAGAATGAGATAAAGATGCTTTTGGAGCAATTTAAAGGGAAAAAAATGAATCTTTTATTTTATTTTAGAAAAGCTGTTAAACACGTTTTTACTTAGGCTGTGTTTGGCAAACTAGCTGATAAGCTAATTGTTGACTAATAAGCTATTTAGTACCTGATAAGCTAGCTTATGAAGTCCTCCAGTGCTGTGGCAGATTGGTTATCGCTCGGGGGGTTCATAGCGCCCTAACCGAGTTCGAGCATTCCCGTGCGCATGCCTGGGGACATTTAAGTGGGACCATGTTTAGCCCTCTAAATTGTCGGGGATTATTCGGGCTTTGGCCCGGACACCCTTCCAAAAAAAAACTAGCTTATCAATAAATTATGTTTGACAAAAACTAGCTTATGAGTATATAAAATGACCAAAAAGGGTATCCTAGGATATAACAATTAATGTTAATAAGAGTATTATTGAAAGAATTACAAAAGGCTCCTAAAAAACTACTCAAACTAACGATTCAATAAACTAGCTTAGACCATCCGCATTGGAGGCCAGTATGAGGCCGGTATAGACCGGTAACACCGCCGAGGATGAAATGGTACCAAGAAAAACGGTACCACCTTGCCGGATGAGAAATGCTACCCACCCACCCCATCCCACCTTCTTTCTCCTCTCTCTATCTCTCTCTTCTTTTCTTTTTTTAATTAATTATTTAGATTGGTATGAGTGTGGATGAATTGGTAAGGATTGATAAAGTGTTGGTAAGATAGTGGAAAGTTGATGTGGCGCTGATGTGGCAGCTGGTACCATTGATAAAGGGTAAAACCATTGTGGATGATCTTATGATATATATATTTGAATGAACTAGATTATAAACTACCTGCTAAGCTAAGTTGTTTATCACCAAAATTTTTGAAAAAACAAAGATGCTCTTATTATCATGTTAAAAATAGAAAATATTCCATTTTACTAGAATTTGCTAATTTTCAACCATCATTCTTTCTCAAGATTCAACTCTACTTTGGGCAACCTACTTTATTGCAAGCGTCCAACTCAGAACATGAACAGAAACTGTAAATCAGACGACTCTGCTGTAAATCAGACGATTCTGGAAATCCCAATTCGAATTTTTTTTAAAAAAAAAGAAGACAAACTTTGAATAAAAAAACCCCACTTTTTTCACAGTCTGCATAAAATGGGACCCAAAAAAGATCCAACCCATTCATATTTCTCACTCTTCCATCAATAATCATCTGTACAAAACTCTGCTTTGCTTCCATTTTCCATGTTACTTTCTTTCTCCATATTCACACACCAAATCACAGATCCCCATAATTCTTTCACAGTGTGAAGAAACTCTCTCTGTGTGTGTGGTTTTTCCCCAATTTGCAATGCCATCTGCTGCCATATCAAAATCTTGGTGGCTTTTTTACTTCAATTCCTTTGTGGGTTTGTTTAATTTGGCTTTTGCAGGAGACCCATATGTGTATTATGATTGGACCATTTCTTACACAACAGCTGCCCCACTTGGTGTTAAGCAACAGGTTTTCCTCTTGCTGCAAAATCTTGAAAATTTTCTTGAAAATATGTATATGTTTGTTTAGATCTTTATTTGAAGACTATGAATGTATGATTCTGTGTTTTTGGGATTTGGGTTTTTTTTGTAATGAGTGTGTTTAGTAGATTATGAAGATAAATATCTGTGGAAGTGTTGATTTGGGTGATGATTTGTGTAACTTAATTGACTTGAAATAGATGCTTTTTTGCTTTTAAGTAATGATTTAAGCAATTAGGGTTCTTGGGGAAGTTTATTTCTCATTGATTTTGGCCTAAAAAGTTTTTTTTTTTGGAAGCCATGACCTAGAAATAACTGAAAATTAGCTCCCATCCAACTATTTTAGGTTTATCAATTTGGGTACAGAAACAGCCTAATTAGTACAAACCGTACAAACCAATCTCAACTGTATATAACTATATGTAGTCTAATGAATATCTGGTTTCATGAATATTTCGATTGTCTTTTAATCTAAAACATTGATGATGATAAATGAACTTTGATAATCTTTTTAAAACACACGGATCATAATAAATGAACCCTTTTCGTTTGCATAGATATCTCAATTAATTGGTTTGTATTGGTTAGGTGGTTTGCAGAAAAGGGGTCCCTTTGGGTATATATATGTGATATGAAGGTTGTTAACTTTAGGGTTCATTTTGCCAATGTTGAAGTCCCATATCAGCTAAACTTGGACTATTTTACCCAATATATGTTGTCACCTCCCTTTTGATTTCAAGGGCTTTTTTGGAAAGTAATCTAACGGGGTTCTTTCCAAGCCTTTGACACCTCCACTGGTAGTGAATGAATTGATTTCATCTCCATTAGACATCATCTGTGTATTAAAACCAAGGTCTACCACTCTAGGAATCGACACTTTAGAGGCAATTTGTACCCATCTAGCCCCCTCTCAACTCTATTGGAAGGGGGTGTTGGGGATCCCACATCAGCTAAACTTGTACCATTTTCTCCTCAATATTTGTTGTAACGTTCATTCTGTTCTCAAGGGATCGTTTGGAAAGTAATCTAATAGAGTTCCATATGTCCACTACGAACCCTTTTGTAGGTGATTGCAATAGATGGACACTTTCCAGGACCCGTTCTTGAAGTAACAACAAATTGGAATGTTGTCGTGAACGTAAAAAACGATCTCGACGAGCCTTTGCTTCTCACATGGTATATCTTTTAGACCTTAAAATGTGAGTGTGTGTGTTTTTTTTGTTGCAATTATGGAAAGAAAAAAAAAGATTATGCGAATTTCATTGTAGGAATGGAATCCAACACAGAAGGAACTCATGGCAAGATGGTGTTTTGGGGACAAATTGCCCGATTCCCGCCGGTTGGAATTGGACATACGTGTTTCAAGTTAAGGATCAAATTGGAAGTTTCTTTTACTTCCCTTCGACAAATTTCCAACGGGCCGCGGGTGGGTATGGAGGAATCATCATCAATAATAGAGACGTTATTCCCGTACCCTTTGGGACTCCGGATGGAGACATAACACTCGCCATTGGAGATTGGTTTGTCAAGAGTCATAAGGTTTGTGTTGTTACAAGATGCGGACTAAGAGAACCAAATAAATGTTGAGAACCCGTGAGAACCAATCTCAACGTATTGTTTCATGATGTGAAACTTTTTGACACGTGTCATTTGTTTCACAATATGAAAGAACACATGTGTTAGTGGTTCTCACGATTCTCAACATTTTTGGGATTTCATTTTATTATGCTGTGTATAAATATATGTAATTGTTTGTAAGCGGAAAAGATGTATTCTAGGTGATTAAACCGATCTTATTTGGAAACAGGACCTTAGGAAGGATGTCGAGAATGGGGTTGACCTTGGATCTCCCGATGGTATATTATTTAACGGGCTAGGTCCTTATCGATACGATAGTACCATTGTTCCCGATGGTATTGCTTACCAAGTTATAAATGTTGAACCGGGTAAGTTCTTATGGTTCTTCAAGCTACATTTGGCAAATTAACTGATAAGCTAACCGTTGGCTTATAAGCTAGCTGCCGGCTGATAAACTAGTACTGTATGGTGAAAACTAGCTGATAAGCTAGATGACAATGTAAAATAACCTAAAAGAAGATGTTGAAAGATTAAACGGAAAATTATAAGGGGCATACTTTGAAAAGAGCGGATAAAAGCCCCTGATGAGTAGCGTTTCAATAAGGTAGCTTTTGGCTAACCCAACAAGGCTTTTTCAATAAGCTCAACAAATAAGTTGCCAAACATGGTCTTCAAGGATAAAGTTCAAAACTTTTGATCAACATCACATTTTGCACAACTTCTCCTTACGTGATATATGTTGTTTTACTTGACTTATAACAGGAAAAACGTACCGTTTTCGAGTACACAATGTGGGTATCGACACGAGCTTGAACTTCCGAATTCAAAACCATAATTTGCTTCTTGTAGAGACCGAAGGTTCATATACGGTACAACAGAACTATTCAAACATGGATATTCATGTTGGCCAATCGTATTCTTTCTTGGTGACTATGGATCAAATTGCGAGTAACGATTATTACATTGTTGCCAGTCCACGGTTTGTGAATTCGACCAAAGCTTCTGGAGTCGCCATCTTGCACTATTCGGGTTCTCAGAACCCTGCTTCCGGGCCTCTTCCGGATCTTCCTAACGAATCCGACCCATCTTCATCAATGAATCAAGCAAGATCCATAAGGTTTTGAGCTTATCTTAGACACCCTTTTTGTTTTTGTTTCTTTATGAGCTTTTCTTGAAATCTTGATTATGTTGAATGGTTGTTATTTGAGCTTTTCTTGAATCTTTATTGTGTTATATGATCGTTATTTGAGCTTTTCTTGAATCTTGAATCATTAATGAATGAAGCAAGATCCATAAGTTTTTCCTTTCTTTTTGAGCTTTTCTTGAATCTTTTGATTCATCAATGAATCCAGCAAGACTCACAAGGTTTTAACCTTATCTCCAACACCCTCTTTATTTTATTTTCTTTCTGAGTTTTTCTTAATTATGTCACATGTTTGTTATTTGTGCTTTTCTTGAAATGAAGCAAGATCCTTAAGTTTTTCCTTTCTTATTGAGCTTTTCTTGAATTTTTGATTCATCAATGAATCAAGCAAGATCCATAAGGTTTTAAGCTCATCTCAAACACCCTTTTATTTTACTCTCTTTCTGAGCTTTTCTTGATTAGTTTCTTGATTATGTCATATGAGTGTTAATTGAGCCTTTTCTTTAATCTTTATTCATCAATGAATCAAGCAAGATCCATAAGTTTTTCCTTTCTGAGCTTTTCTTGTGAATCAAGCAAGATCCACAAGGTTTTAAACTTATCTCAAACACCCCCTTTTCCTTTCTTGATTATTTTCTTGATCATGTCACATGAGTGTTATTTGAGCTTCTTCTTGAAATCTTTTATTCATCAATGAATCAAACAAGCTCCATAAGGTTTTAGCTTAACTCAAACACCCTTTTGTTGATTACGTTATATGATCGTTATTTAAACGGTTTTTGAAGGATGAACGTTTCTGCTGGAGCTGCACGTCCAAATCCACAAGGATCCTTCAAATACGGCGAGATCACGGTGACGGACGTGTTTTTGCTCCAAAATCGGCCACCCGAGCTTATAAATGGCAAAAGGCGTACCACACTTAACGGTATCTCTTTCTTTGCTCCTGCGACGCCCTTGAAACTCGCTCAACAATTTAACGTTTTGGGAATCTATAAGCTCGATTTCCCGAATAGACCGATGAACCGCCCTCCAGTTATCGACACATCCGTGATTAACACTACATACAAAGGATTTATAGAAATCATACTTCAAAACAACGATACCACCGTTCAAAGCTACCATTTAGATGGCTATGCGTTTTTCGTAGTGGGGTATGTTTATAAGTTGTACCATTTGATTTGATTTGATTATACATTTTTCTTCGTTATTCATGATGAATATATAAGGTCTAATAGCTTAATGGTTTCGTATGAATTTTAGGATGGATTATGGAGTATGGACCGAGAATAGTAGAACCGTTTACAACAAATGGGACGGGGTTGCTCGCAGTACTACTCAGGTATTTTCGATTACTGGAAAAAAAACCTGTTTGGTAAGCCATAAGCTAGCTTTTCGGAAAACTATTTCAAATAGTGTTTCAACAAGCTCCAAGTTTTTTTCTATCATTTTCCAAATCAGACCCTTGTATTTTACATAAATGACAAAAAAAAACCTTGGTCTTTTAGGTCATTATACATTGTTATCTAGCTTATCTGCTAGTTTTGATTGAATGTGAGCTTATATCTTGTTAACTTTTAGGTGGTTTTCTTTTCGATTTGTGTATGAGGTGTTTCATATACGTTTGTAGGTTTTCCCGGGAGCGTGGACGGCCATTTTGGTTTATCTTGATAACGCTGGCTTGTGGAACCTTCGAGCACAAAACCTAGATTCGTGGTACCTCGGGCAAGAAGTTTATTTGAGCGTGGTTAACCCGGAGGTTTCCGAAAAAACCGAGAATCCTTTGCCCGAGAATGCCATCTATTGTGGTGTATTGTCGTCCTTGCAAAAGTAAGATCCTTGCACAACTAGCTCCGTGTCGGATATACTTGGCTTGTTTGGTTTGATCTGGTTTATTTCATTACTTTGCTTGCACTTCATTGATTGGATGAGTGGTGGAGATCACTTCTCTACTTCTCATTTGAACCTTCCTCTCTCTCTCTCTCTCTATATATATATATACATATATATAGGCGAATGATCGTATGAGAAGTTGAGGTTAACGTGAGAAGTGGATCTAAACCCTTGATCTTTTTTAATCTCATGCGCTCCCATGAATTGCGCTTTATAAGAGGATTGATCTGGTTCATCTCGGTGCATCTCATCATAATGTGCATCCAACGATCGATAACCACTTCTCACTTTAACCTAAACTTCTCACCGGAACACAACCCTATATGTGTGTATGTATATATATACACACACACATGATATTTCTTTAGGTTGTCTGTGTGAAACCCCATAAGATTACTCCTATAAAAGACGTTGATGAGATAAGGAGGTTCCAACATATACTGAGAAAAAATTATCTGGTTTAGCTAATGTGAGACTCCAACATGCTCCTCCCAATAAAGGCTAGATGGGTACTGATTAGCCCATAGTGTTGAGTCCATTGAGTGGTTGATCTTGACTCTGATACTATGTGAAAGAATATGTGAAACCATGTTAGATTATTCTCCAAAAGATCCCTTAAGGTGAGAATCACACCCATTTTTCTCTTTTCAAAATCTGATATATTTTTAAAAATCGAATGCAGGGAACAGGCCCAAAGAGTTCGTTTTTCTGGTGCACCTTCGGTTCCCGTGGTTACAACCACGATTCTTTTCGCGTTCATCCTAACGTTTGTCGGAACTTTCACAACGTAACGTTGGTTGGTGATTCAATTTTTGACACATTTTTATAGGGAAAATTTAGATCAAATTGTGCCCATGGATGAAGTTAACTCCGTATTCATAATTTTTAACTGTAAGTAGATTGTATCCATTCATTGTGAAATGTCATAATAGCCCCTGTTAACTGCGCTTCACCGTAACTGTATTTAAACAAGATTGATCCGTTCATTCGTGTGTTCCAACAAGACTTGAACACAAACTTATTGTTCCACGTTTGATGCGACGTTTAGACCTGGAAGGTGGACCGGTATTTTTGCTAAGCTGGTGCACCTTTGAGGTGGAACAAAGTTCTGCAACGTTACTCGATGTGTTTTTAGCTGAATTCCACTGTTTCAATGGATTTTTTTAAAAAACTGGTTGATTTTGAAAGACCTTTTCGGTTTTTGTGGTTTGATTTCGAGTTTTTTTGTTTTGTTTTTGTTCTTTGGTTGACGTTTCTTGTGTTTTCTAATATACAGGATTCCCTGTCAAAGTTTAGTAAATGCATCTTCCATACCCCAAAAGAATTCTGCTTGTGAGAATAAAGTTTAATGGGTGTATGGGACCCGCTTGGGGCTTCATAGTCCCACCAAAATCGACATCTGGAAAATGAGACAAGATCAGTAAATTAATGAACTACCTCTGTTAAATTAAAAGTTAAAAACTTTTAAATTGTGTTCAATTCTTTCACTTGCCTACAACTTTTCGGTTCGTCGTCCCATATAGTCTTGTCAAGTCCAGTTCAGTCTGAGCATGAAAACACTGTCTTCGACTCCAATTTAGTGTAACAACGGGAGTTAGAGATTGTGTGCATTGGTGCGTGTACGGCCACCTAGTTCGGTTTTCGTCATCATGTTAACTGCATTTTGAAGTCTTTAAGTTTAAAGATAAGATGATGAACCAAAAAAGCATGTTGCCATCGTCATAGACCAACAAAAAAAAGGTCATATCTTTTCTAAAAAGAAAAAATAATTGCAAAGGCCCATGGTTCTTTAGAAGAAAAGCAACCCCACTTTGAAAATCATTTTCTTATAGCAACATTTGAAAAAAAGTGTCTGAACTGATTGGCTTAAACTTGGCTTAAACTGTAAAATATCAATCAAATTGGTAAAGTAGATTAGATTTGATAATTTTACTGAACAAACTGACTAATTTACTCGCATGTAAAAAGTATTTTGGTTCGGCCAGTTTAACTCTTGGGGTAAGACCTCAGGTTTGCTCTAGTGGTAGCCAGATCTAGTTATTTCAGGGTCATTTGAGGTTTATCCAACTGTTTAACTTCATGGTTTTATGGTATAAGTCATGGTGCACAAACTAGTCCAAATACCTACGGTTATCAAAAAAAAAAAAAAAAAAACAATCATGATGTTTAGGTTTTAAAAGGGAATAAAAAACCGATAACTGTAGTTTCTTTTCTCAAAATTAGAATATATTTATGTCATACCTTACGTCTTAACGTCATTTAACTTTATGTCGGGTGTTTGGTTTGTTTAGGTCTTTAAAGAGTAGAAAAAAACCCATAAGTGTAGTTTCTTTTCCGGAAATTAGAATATACTTATTTCATACCTAACGTCTTAAGGTCATTTAACTTTATGCCGGGTTTACGAGTTGTTTAGGTTTTAAAAGATCAGAAAAAACCCATAACTATAGTTTCTTTTCTCAAAATTAGATATGCTTATTTCATAGTCTTAACGGCATTTAACTTTATATCGGGTTTTTTTAAAGAAAAAAGTTGTTATAATCGACATAATCGTGATTTATAAGTTTAAAGAGCTTTGATGATAGAAAACCTCTTATTCAGGATATAAATGATATTTTTATAAACCTAATGTATCATTTATAGCCTAAAATGGAAGTTTGAAAACTTTAAATGGACTTATCTTATTTGACAATGTTTTGCCAATTTTGGACTTGTTAAGGAATTATTTGATTAAATGTTTGGTCTAAAGTTGATGATAACTTTAGTTAGAATTTTTGTAGTTTAAAGAAAAGAATAAATATTTAAGTTCTGAATATGAAAGACAATAAAATCAAGAAAAATCACATCAAAAAGTTATGTTATTTATTCCCTAAAATCAAACTAATTTAGTAATTTTTTTTCCTTCAAGGCTTCAATTTCATATTGATAAGGGTGCATTTTAAATTTGTATAGTTTATCAGTTTGCAAAGGTTTTCTGATAATTGTTTCATTTAGATAAGAATTATATACACTAATTTTTGTGTTAGTATCATATCAAAAACTCATTATATATTCATGTTTGGATCCAAACCAAAATTTAATAAATGAGAAAGGAAAATTAATGCAATTTTTACTAAACAAACTGACTAATTTACTTAGCATGTCAAAAATATCTTGGTTCGGTCAGTTTAACCCTTGGGGTAAGACCTCAGGTTTGTTCTAGTGGTCGCCAAATCGAGTTATTTCAGGGTCATTTGAGGCTTATCCGACTATCTAACTTCATGGTTTTATTGTATAAGTCATGGTGCACAAACTAGTCCAAATACTTACAACTATCCAAAAAAAAACCATGATGTAAAGGTTTTAAAAGAGGAGAAAAAACCCCATAACTGTAGTTTCTTTTCTCAATGTTAGAATATACTTATTTCTAGGGGTGGGCGTGGGACTCGTACCGTACCGACCGGCAGTGGCGGATCCAGGAATTCTAATGATGGGGGTCGGAGTTGTAGACTTAGGTTGAAAAATACTTCGAAAACCTTTACCAATATTATTAGTTCCGGATGCTTTTCTGATGAAGTAACAGAATAATTAATTAATAGTTAGTCGCCAACACATTAACAATCATAAAATAAACAATTAACCATCGACTAGTAGACACGAATTATCGTGTGAGAATATAAGTTAAGGTGAAAATGTAATAAATCACTTTTAGTTAGTGATCCAGGATGGAGATTGCTTCTTATTATTCTTATGATAACTACCATTCTTACTGGAAATCAACTCTTAACTAACAAACTTTAACCCTAACAATTAACAATTAACAAAAGGTTTTATTTTGCATCAACTAACAACTTCTAATCGTAACAATTAACAAAAAGCTAACCATTTTGCGTTAGGTAAAAACTCCATAACAATTAACAAAAATTTGATCATCTTAAACCACAAGGCTATGGCGTACTGGTTAACCCTTCTACCCCAGGTTCGAATCCAGACGCTTCCAGATTGTGGCTATTGGAGATTAACTCAGGGCAGCATGCTTTAACTGTCGGTGAACCTTGCAGGGATTAGTCGGGGCAAAGCCTCGGATACCCTTAAAAAAATTAATCATCTTGTCTCAATTAGCAAACCCTAGCCCTAACAATCAATAATTAGCAATAGATAATAATAACACAAAAAATTAATCATAAAACCAAAGAATTAAAGGAAACAAATACATATGATACATTCGTTGGAGGCTAAAACCGTTCTTCCATGAAAACATTCTAACATCCGTTTACGTAACAACTTCATGAATTTTAGATTTATTTATTGGGCTAAAAGAAGTATGAGTCAAATTCCTAAAGGGCTTTAAACTAATTAACTAGAAATTATGGGGTCTAACTCTTTTCTTTAGGGGGTCAAAACAAAGGAGTTTCTATATAGACATAAAATATAGGATAAAATATGATTTAACCCTTAGACTTTACATTTAAAAATGGTTTAATCCCTAAAACTTTTTAGTGAATGTTTTAATCCCTAAACTTGTTATAATGAATGTTTTAATCCTTAAATTTGTAATACTTAATTGTTTTAGCCACTTGACCTGCTATAGCAGGTTACCACATTTTTAAAAATCACTTTAATCCCTAAACTTATTGATAAAATATAATTTAACCCTTAAACTTTTTAGTTAAAATGGTTTAACCTCTAAATTTTTTTAATGAATGTTATAATCCTTAAACTTTTTATAGTATTTGATTAAATACTTAAATTTGTTGAACCTAATTATTTTTATCCCTAGCATAATTTAATACAACATTCTGTCGGCTAAACCCGTTACCATCCATTCACGATTGGAAAAACCCTGCATCCATTCGTCTCTAGTCCAGTATGGTTTGCAACTCGTTCAAATCGATCTTTTTCACCAATAATCTCTTCCTAAACTCGCCGACACATTTCATTTGATTTCATTTCTGTCATTTATGTACTTGATTTGTTCCGCATTTGATGTTCGCAGTGAAATCTACGCATTAAATTTTAGGTAAGTTTGCATCACGATGAACAAAGAATCACCAAACGTCTTATGATTTTTTTTGTTAAATTTTTGGTTAATTTGATTTGTTAGTCTATTGTTGCTTCATACCCTAAATTTTATTGATTACATCCGATCAAGGGATATGAAAATGAAGAAATGTAAGTTAGAGATATTCAAGATCATGTGTTTAGAGGTACTTCAAACAAGTGTTAAACATTCATTAGAGATAAACAAAATAATTAGGTTAATAAGTTTAGGTATTTAATCAAATACTATAAAAAGTTTAAGGATTATAACATTCATTAAAAAGTTTAGGGGTTAAACCATTTTTAAATAAAAAGTTTAAGACTTAAATCATATATTGTCAATAAGTTTAGGGATTAAAGTGATCTTTAAAAGTGTGGTCAAGTGGCTAAAACAATTAATTATAATAAGTTTAACGATTAAAACATTCATTATAACTAGTTTAGGGATTAAAACACTTATTAAAAAAGTTTAAGGGTTAAACCATTTTTAAGCACAAAATTTAAGGGTTAAATTGCTAAAAACTTAATATTTTTGAAAACCTTATGGGGGTCAACTGACCCCAAACCTATAATGTACATCCGCCCTCGCGAACTGGTGCCATACCGAAAATTCCCGATACCGAAAATGTGGAAAACTTAATAACGATTACCGTATCGGTTAGAAGTGTATGGTACTGGTTCGGAACCGGTACCGGTAACGGTATTTCCGTACTAGTACCCACTCAGTCCTGATTCTACACTCTATAACCTTCAAGCTTTGATTTCTTGAGGTTAGATATTAAAGTGGTTGATCAATCGCAAAAAAATAGAATTTTTTGGAGGTTCAGGGTTGGTATCTTCACACCTTGATCGGTAATGAACCGTTTTATTTGTAATAAATTTGGGATTTCTTTTGTGATTTTTGAAAAAAAAATGTGATTTTTCGAGTTTCGATACCGGTCGGTATTTTCGGTAATTAGAGGGGACCCGATACTGATATTACTGGATACCAATTATAGGAAAAACATGAAACCGATTACCGTAACGAAATACATAAATCGGTCCGGGATCGGTATGGTACCGGTTTGGTATCAGGATTTGGGACTCGTTGCCCACCTCTACTTATTTCATGCTTAACGTCTTAACGTCATTTAAGTTTATGTCGGGTTTTCGGGTTGTTTAGGTTTAAAAGAGTAGAAAAAACCAACAACTATTGTTTCTTTTCTCAAAATTAGAATATACTTATTTCATACCTAACATCTTAACATCATTTAACTTTATGTCAGGTTATTGGGTTGTTTGGGTTTTAAAAGAACAGAAAAAACCCATAATTGTTATTTCTTTTCTCAAAATTAGATATACTTATTTCATATCTAACGTCTTAACAACATTTAACTTTATGTCGGGTTTTGTTGAAGAAAAAAATAGTTATAATCGACATAAGCATGATTTATAAGTTTAAAGAGCTTTAATGATAGAAAACCTCTTATTGTTTAGGATATAAATGATATTTACCCTTGTTATAAACCTAATGAACCTATAGGACAAAAAAAATTTCAATTATAGCCTAAAATGGAAGTTTGAAAACTTTAATGTACTTATTTTATTTGACAATGTTTTGCCATTTTTGGGCTTGTTAAGGACTTATTTGATTAAATGTTTCGTCTAAACTCTAAAGTTATGATAATTTTAGTTAGAATTTTTGTAGTTTAAAAGAAAAGAATAAATATTTAAGTTCTAAATGTGAAAGACCATAAAATCAAGAAAAATCACATCAAAAAGTTACGTTACTTATTCCTTAAGGCTATCAGTATCCAACTCTGCCAATCCCACTGTCACATCAGCTTTTCTTCAACCCTCCCATTAACCCTCTGAAACCCTCTCTGATTAGTACCCAATCCTTCCACTTTTTATTAAATAAAACACACCACACACACA